>BMAV01005186.1:1818735-1841202 GCA_019973955.1 Trichonephila inaurata madagascariensis
AAATTCTAATTAATGTATTAAAACTGCAATAAAGCAATTTTTCATATGCATGCACAATTTCCTTTGTTAAAATGAATATTGAATTAAAATGTTTTCTTTATAACATCTTGCATCAATTAAATAGTTGTTGTTTAGTTTCTAAGTAATAGCATACAACACTACTATCTTTCTTCAATTAAAATAAAAATAAATATTTTTTTAAAAAATAGAGAGGAGACTAAGATAAGTAATACTTTCTGGCAAACTATATATACCATTATGTTACTAACACATACACTAAAATATAATTTTTAAGAAACAGAAGTATTGAAATTTTATAATGAATTACTTTCAGGTTCACTTCCTTCTACAACACAAATTTCTGCCTGTAATTTACAAAGCTCTGAATTTAAAACCTTAATTTCCGAATCAGTATCTGACACAGGTATAGTGGATGCCAGTAGCTTTTCATGTTCAGCTCTGAGCTATTATAATAAAAATACAAAGAAATAATCAGATTAAAAATTTTAAAAAATATATTTAAAAACACTTTGAAATTTACTTACAATCAATACAAACCCACTAAAACTTTTTATAGCAATTTTTTTTTAATCTCAAATTATTTTTTTTTCATTAAAGGTTCTAAATTTTCATAGTGCCTTTAAAATAATAATAATAATAATAATAAAACAAATAAGATTTTGTATTAAATACTGAAAAATTCCTGATTAAAATAAATAGATATTTTTATAAATATATTCATATTTATGAAAAAGTAAAGAGTTATATATATTAATAAGAAATATACAGATATACATACAATAGTACCTCCTGAAAGGGACAATTCTGTTGGTCCTCATCCCATTGAATAGGGTCATTAATGTATTTACCTCTCATGAAGGGAGACCAAAGAAAAGTTTAAAAAATAATAGAGATAGAGAAATAAATAAAAATAGAAATATTTTTTAGTAATATTTGAGGTTTCAAAGCAGGGGCGTAGCTACCGCCGTATCAATGATACAGGGTCCCCAAGCTAAAGGGGCCCAACATGTGTAACTACAGTCCTACTAACATGCTCTCATATCTGAAAAGGGGCCTCGAAGTAATTTTGATACAGGGCCCACTTAGAACTAGCTATGCCAGTGTTTCAAAGGTAAGTTTGTGCTCAAGGAAAGGCACTGCATATTATTTTCAAATATTTTATCTTTAAAAGAAATCAAACATATTATTGACATACAAATCAATCTAACTGCAAAAGAAAGGTAGAGAAGAAAAAAAATATTGTTAATTTATTTGAAAATTTATAATCAAAACAGAATATATAATAAAGCAATTGTACTTCATTGTGCCATGCCTTTCTCTTTAGATTTACATTAAAAATTAAAGATGCTGATTTTAAAAAACTGAACTTTTTTACAGCAGATATTTAGCACATACTAATATTATTAACAATTTGAGGTATCTGACTATGTTGAAAACACTAAGTTTCAAATAATTAGTAAAAGTTTTTGGCATTTAAATATTAATGTCATCACAGCCGAATTTGCGTCACATGAATCATGCCACTTTCCTTCAAAATCTGTGTCTGAAGTAATTGATTTTTTTTAAAAAATAAAAAATGTAAGAATTTTTTTGTTATTTTGATATTATAGCGTGATTTGATGGTACAAATTTTTCTGTGGTGATGCTAATACATAAGTACCAAGTTTTTTTACTACTTTTTTTTGTTCGAACTTTCCTCTTTCTCAAACAGTTCACATTTTGTTCCTAAGTGCTATAGAGAAAGCTATAATTCTTATAAAATACTTTGTCAGAAGAAAAACCAAACAGAACGTAAATCTTAAACTTCAATTTTCTCAAAACTTTGTTTATCATAAAAAATTTCCACACAGTTAAAATAACTCAATTATAAATAAATATATAAAAATTTCAGCATATGTTTCAAATAATATGGCAATGAAGTTAGGGTTTTTCCGATTTAGTGTAACATCAGTATTAGTAGTATCTGGTTCAAGATATAATTAAAAGCTTCAAGGTTCATTACAGAAGACTATTTTTATGGCATGTTTTTTTATCAAGATGCTTGTGGTAACAGCAATCAGCTTGGGATATATATATATAAATATATATGCATCAATTTTTTTTGTACCATTCAATTGGTGAGAGAGAGAGAGAGAGAGAGAGAGAGAGAGAGAGAGTCATTAAAATTGTACTACAAAGCAACATGAGGGCTACTGGCAGCGGACCTTGATAATTTTGAGCCTTGGTCAAGTGACGAGGACAATGCCAAAGGTGGCAACACCCTCTCCAAATTAGCATACCACACCAACAGGAGGACTTTGAGCTAGAGATAATCTTAATAAGCATCAGCCCTCTCTATGGTAGCTCTTGTGGCATCAGGAATTGAACCTGTGGCACACTGACCATGGTTTGTGATCATAACCACTAGGCCACCGCATACCATTCAATGGGTAACAAAGGTTGTTAAATCCATATTACAAAGTTATACTCAGCATTGGCTTATAAATTCAAGTTCTGAGTGCCTTCATCCAAAAAATACCAATGAAAATGAATTCTTTGAACTTTCAAAACCAGTGGCAGTATTCAAATGCAAGAATATTTAAAAAATGATAAAAATTTATGCAATGAAGACATTAAAATATGACAAAATAAAATCTTTTATTTTAACTATAGTTGATAATGTGGACTTTAACAAATATGATTTAGAAAGCTGCAAGGAAGAAGAGCCAGACAAAGAATGCAATACAAAGCACTATACAGATACCATAAAATAAAACTCTACATATAAAAAAAAAATTGATACTTGTCAGTGACAATGAAGGACTTAAAATCATCAGTGACTTTAATATCAGTGTAGGAAAAGATGCTCAAAATGCACAGACTTTCAAACAAACCCATATAACAAAATATTTTCAATAAATTTCCCTAAGTACAAATTCTATTGTTCATTTCAAACATTTTTGAGATAATTAAGCTTTTTTTAACTTAAAATTTTTTATTTTCCATAATTTCAAAAATTCAAATAATTATACTGTAAAATCCAGCATATAACACACACTTTTAACTAAAAAAATAAGATTGAAATTTATGGGTGCACAGGTTATACACTAGGTATGAAATGATAGCTTTAAAAATAAAAAATGATGAGCATAGAAAAAATAAAAATTTCACATATATCAAGAAATACTGTTTATTTAAAAGAAAAAACATTCCTTATGAACTTAAAGGGTTGTAGTTCCTGAAGTGCACTATTTTTTTCTAAAGCTTGGAATAATACCTTGAATAAATGACTTCAAAACATAAGAGCATTGTGCATGTACATTTCAGGTTAAAAAAAAGGGTGTGTGTGTTATACGGCGACCTTGAATATTTACAAATAATTTAATATCTAGATAAATAGATGCTAAGGTATTTATTGATTGCAGGGACCATGAAGCCAAATATGGTAACTAGTAGAGAACATAAAAAATTCTAGCTTATACTTGATGTTAATGTTATGAATAAAGATGATAAAACCTTATAAAAATTTAAGTTTTTACTATTCTGTTCGTTTTGAATTTATCATATTAGATAATGTTGTTAATATTTGCATTGGTGATAATGCTTAAGGGCTTTGGGAAAACTTTATAATTAGTACCTCAATCAAAAGATGAGAATAACGCTTCAGCTTGCATCTTACCTTCCAAACTTTCCAGCCAAATAAATCGAAGAATAAAGTGAAAGTTAAAGTAAATCTTAGAAGTAAGAAGGGATAAATGAAAGAGAAAACATTAAAAGAAATATTGACCAGCATGTAATATGTATTGACGAGCAGAATCCATACTTTGATGCAATATTTAATTTTTTAAATGATCTTATACACATTTTTTTAAGTTGGAAGATGCAATTAGCATTTATATACAATTTTATCAAGAGTTTTTAATTTTGTTTAAATAATAATGTCCCTTTTTTGGATTTTTTTGATTATGAAGAATTTTTTTATTAATATTAATTCATTTTTAAGAATCAGAATTCTTACGTCCCAAAATATAACTCTATCAGAGTTAACCATAATTTAAAATTACATTCTTGAATCTTTGCAAGAATACTTAACCATGACTTTGAAGAAACTCAATATAATTCAGCACATAAATATAATAGATAAAATAATTTGTTTTTGTATTATTTTTCATAGGTTATTTTTTATCTTCTTGATAATTATTAATGAGGTTTTAAGACAGTTTACAGTCTGTGTGTTCCTCAGAGTGTGACATTAAAAAACTTTCAATTAACCAAAACAGTTTACCTTATCCAATTCTTTCCTTTTGTTGATAATATACTTATCTAACTCAAGCATTTTTGGAGGATTCATTTCTGAAAAGGACACAATGAAAAAATATACATAAAAATCAAAAGTAAAACTTTAATATTTTACAGCAATTTTTCTAAAAGTATGTATTTTTGAAACAGTAAAAAATAAATAAAATTTATTATGTCTAAATCTTATAAATTCTCCCTTATACTCATAATACTAATGAAAACATATTGATGGAAGAAGTCAAAGTAACAGAGTTCACCAAATTCTGGAAATTTGATGTTATGTTTTGCATAACTAACATAATTTCTAGTTTTGTTTTGAAAATGGTGCAGTCATTTTCATCCATACTAGGTTTTCTTTGTTTTTACATGTTACTTATAGTTTTTTAACATTATGTGTATTTTCTTAAAATGAGGATATGGAATTTGAAGTATTTGTATAGAAAGGGAGCACAATCCAGTGGCATAACAGAGGATATTTGGGGCCCCCTGCAAAGTCAGGTTTTGGACCTCAAGCTAGATCTTACAAAGGGTACGTACTTGGTGTCAGACTTTGGGCCCCTCCCTGCCATGTGAAGGTGTATGTCACGCCACTGGTGTAATTCCTTCTGACTGCCTTGCTAATAAAGAAAAACTTTAAAAATTTGGTTATGAGCACAGATTTGTTTTGTTCATTTCATAAATCCAAAAACTGATATTCACACACAGATCATTACTTATGATCTAAAAGAGAACTTAAAAGCTTTAAAAAAAATTAACTTGTTTTTTCCAGGGTTTTATATTTATAACTTTATTGATATCATATTTTGCCATTTTTATAAGAATTTAAATTAACGTGATATCTGGCATATAATGCACACCAATACATTCAAGTTGTATTTTTTATTTTTAGGTATGTTAGCTGTATAATGCGCACTTCCTTTTTTATGAAGAAACCCACATGAGCAATGCTGTTATGATTTGAAACCATTTACTTGAGGTATTATCCCAGACTTTTGAAAAAATAGCATACTTCTAGAACTATAGCTCTTTTAGTTCATAAGGCATGTCATTTCTTTTAAATAAACAGTATTTCACGACATATGTAGAAGTAAAAATTTTTTTATGCTCATCTCTTTTGTTATTTTTTTTATACCTGGCATATAACGCAACCCTTAAATTTTGATCTTATTTTTGGTGTTAAAAATACGCATTATATGTCAGATTTTACGGTAAATGTACTTTTACATAATATATGAGATATGATAACTAGTATGATGATTACATACTTATTGGTTATAAGGACTATGAAATCAAACAAGTAGAAAACAAGTCAAATTTTATTCAATCATTACGTACATAGTGAATTTAGTGTATAGGATAATATTGTCAATATTCGTATTGGCAACAACTCAGAAAAGCAGTTGCCAACCCATGGTTCCTATAACTGGTATGTATGCTTCCTCCTCTTTATCTGTCATTTTCTCTAATATTAGAATATTATAAATAATGTTTATCAACTTACTTAACTATTATCTTATTCATACAGGCCTTGAGGACTACAATATAATAGTGCAATACCAGGAAAATGATATCCTCAGACTAAACATTGTATTCTATATTTTATTAAAATTTACATTTTCAGATTAATCATTACATTAAAATAATTATGTTTTAAAATATATTTCAAACTTTTTATTTATTTCTTCTGCTATTTTTTATCAAGATTACAATTCTTCTCTTATTTAAAAGCCTTGGAAATTTTTTTAACTATTGAACACATGTTTTTACTTTTAGTCACAAGTTATGTTATGATTCTTCTTTATTATATTTAATATTCTTTATTATATTCAGTACATTTATTATTCTTAATTATATTCAGTACATTTATTATTCTTAATTATATTCATTACATTTACTTTATTTCATTGATGGACAGATTCATAATTTGAATATCTGTCAAATTATGAATCTGCCCATCAATCGTTTTTGACAAATAAAAAAGTCATTGTTAAATGATAAGACATGCAGGCAACCATGTAAATATTTCTCAGCATATGCTTTTAAAAAATAACCTTTATTAATTAAATTAGGTAATTTAGTTACTTATGAAAATATAGTGTTTGACACAAATTCTTTAAAATCTTCCTCAATTTATTGATCAATGGGTTAACATGCAAAACCCCAAATTTTGTATCTTCGTCAAGCATACAATTTTTTTAAGAAACTTATTTAACAGTAAAACATGTCAATGTTGTCAGGTAAAATATGTGGTTAACCTATATTACTTACGTATTTCGTATGAAATAAACATTCCACTATACTACTATTTAAAAAAATAATTATTTATACCATTGAAATATGTGTTACAAAATAACTATGAATAAAAAATTACTAATTTAGAAAATTACTTTACCTTTGTGAGTTTAGTATTATGATTAAAATAAAACAAAATCAATGAATTTAAAACACAAAAAGACTGTACGCAGTGTATTCAAACTAGAAATTAATTTTTAAAAAAATGTAATGTATATTTCTAAGAGGTTTTCTTTTCAAAATATGCGCGCTTGCTTAATCAAAACAACTTACGTCAGTTACCTGTCTCTTAGGTAGATTTCAAAGCTGGTTGCCAAAAATTTCAAAAAATAGTTTTCAAATAATTCAATAGTTATTCTGGCTCAAGTATAGTATAGGACAGGGATGGCGAATCTTTTTGAGATGTGGGTCAAATTTTGCTCATATTTTTTTTAGTGCTAGATCGTGGGTCACTAATGCCTATTTGCACCAGAGTTAAGTTTAAAAAGTGTTGACTGAATATTTTTAAAGCTAAACATCTTTAAAATTCAATTGGCTTAAAGCCGCATTCACACCAAGGCGTACAAACGTCGAGTGTTAAACATCTAGCCAATCAGAGTCTTCCTCTCGCCCGAGAAGAAGTCTCTGATTAGCTAGACGCTTAACACTCGAAGTTTGTACGCCTTGGTGTGAATGAGCCTTAACGGGTAAAAATGGGCTTGGTTTGACGATTTAAAAGTTTTTAGAGGGATTAAAAGTGCTTAAGTGTTTGGTGCAAATTACAATATAAGTGTTTGAATGAACAAGGAGTAGCGAAAATTACACGCAATATATATTATGAAATATTATTTATTAGTATATACATCCGTATATATGTGTATAACAAAAATGATTATAAAGTATTTAATGAGAAATCTGCTGCTGTTTATTTTCAGATAGTTTTTTTAAAAATTAGGTTCATATTGCGTATTTATTAGTTTAACGCATTTTGCAGTTAATTCCCTGTCAGTTCTATTTCTATTAGAAGATTTTACAAAGTTCATAGGAGAAAACAACTTTTCACACTTATATGGGAACCCAAACATCATTATAAGAGCCGTAACTAGTTTTTTCATTGATATAAAATTATTTGGTAAAGAATCCCATACGTTTAATATAATATTTTCACTTTTTACTTTAGGATCAATATTATTTGCATTACTTTCTCATAATTTTCCTTCTGCTTCAGAAATTAAGTCTTCAAATTTTGTTTTCCACCCTACGATGTTTAACATTTCAATCAATTCCATTTCTAAATTATTGATACCTATTCACATAAATTAGTTCAACTCCATTGTTTCAAATTCTGTTTTGTAGGGATATAAAATAAAGTGAAATGTATTTTCCACACCTTTAAATTGATTTAATCTTTTCTCAAAAGCTTGTTTTATCTCCTGCATAATCATTAAATATTTTTTAATTGCATTTTCTGGAATGTCAACGGAGTTTTCAAAAATTATTGTGTTTTGAAAATGACTTTGTAATTGAGGAAAATATTTCATGATTTTTATTTTCAAATCCTTAATAAAGACGTCAAGTTTCGTCATAAATATTTTAATATTTTCAAACATCGTTAAAACAATTGGCCCATATCCTTGAAGTTTTTTATTCAGTTCATTAAAATACTGAGTGATGTCGCATAAAAATATTAAATCATTAACCAATGTATATTGGGTTTTTTATAGAAACTATTATCTTTTTGAATTAAAAAGAGCTTACTTTCTTCTGATAACATTACAAAACGATTAAGGACTTGACCGAAACGCAGTCATCGCACGTTGTTGTATGTCAAAATCCCTGACTATTGGCATTCAATTTCCTTTAAGAATTGTGGAAATTGTCGTTTATAAAGAGCTCTTGCGTTTATAAAGTTAATTATTTTTTATTAGAATGACATTATATACTCTGGAAAATGTTTTTTAAACCAAGCTTCGCACATAAAACTTTCTGGTGTATTATAAAATTAAATTTAATAAGAGAATGGGAAATATTTTGCTTAAGATACTGAGTAAACCCAATGTTTTTCCTTATCATACTAGGTGTACCGTCTGTTGTGACAGAAACTATTTTCTGAAGGTCAATGTCCATTTCTTTAAATGCAATATCAAATTCTGTAAAAATATCAAGACTGGTACACTTCCTTTCATCATTATTAGTTTTATTAACCCTTCTTTCATTGTATTTCCATACTTATACCGAGAAAAAATTGCTAATTGTGCATAACCATTTACATCATTGCTCCCATCTAAAGCATTTGAATACATTTCTGCATAATTTAAGTCCTTATGCTAGAAAATAATTTTTTATAATTCTACTATTGATTTTCAATTATACTGCGACTTATAGGTAAACTCATTTATGCGCTTTATAATCAAGTATTTTTCTTTAAAATCAGCAAAAACAATGTAGGACTACATTCTAAAAACGCTTTTTTTTTTACAAATTTTCCTTCTGAAGTTTTCCGTGGCGAGAAATGCAATGTGCAACTTGGAAACTAACAGCTGTAATGTTATTTTTTGAAACCAAAAGAATTTTTTAAAACACTGCTTTGAGAAAAATTCTCTTTTATCTTTTATAAAAAATCTGTTTTTCTTTCATCATCTGTTGACATGCCGAGATTAGAATGCAACTTTTCAAAATGTCTTTTTATATTATATATACGTGAAGTCACTTTTCCATGACAAATTACACATATAACCATTTTATCCCTTTCAATCACACCCTGTTTATTAAACTATTCAGTTTGATGGCCTGGAACTTGTATGGCCTGTTTTTAAATTTTTAACCGGTGACACAGTACAGGGCTACAATTAAAAATATTTATATTTAGAATACAATAATTTGAGAAGAAATTTTGAATTAACATGCCTAATATATATACACATGAATATACATTACTTTCGAATGTGTTCAAAATAGATGCCACTAAGTTCAACACTGGTACTGACTGGTACAGGCTTGCTTTAAATTGCGAGCCAAATATTGCTAGTATCGAGAATAACAGACATACGCATGGCGCCCATTGGCGCCTCACAAGGTGTAACAGACAGGGGACGATACAAGTGCTGTGGAAGTCTCTTTCTACAAACATAACTGAACATAACCATACTAAAGTGCATTTTATCCGAAGAAAGTGCTTTAAATAAGGTTATTTGCTTTAATTTGTCGATTTTTCCCCCCAAGAAACAAAATGTGAGCAAAATTGTACCTTTTATTTGATATTTTGTAAACACTTACTTTCGTATACATTTATTGTAATTTGCGTAACTTTAGAACTGTAATGATCAAATTGAAGGTTATAGACAGCATTTAAATTGCTTTTGTGCAATGCAGTGCTTGAAAAAGTACAAATAGAATATAAATAATCCACACAAATTAGAAAATCTAAATAAACCCTTGTAAACAAACAAGTGGTTGCCTAGTAGTCATAGGTCAGTTAAAGAGCTTACGTCATAGTTCAAGCCCACGGGTCATAGGTTTGCCATCACTGGTATAGGAAAAAGGGGAGCTTTGCATTTAGCGATTTTTCTTTGGATTTGGCAACTTTTATCTAAATGTCCTGGTGAGAAAACGAATTCTTTCTGGCTTCCGGATACATGTCGCTAAATAAAGTAGTTTGACGACCGATTTTGGTCATCAAAAGAAATTGACATCTCCAAGCCCCCCCCCTCCTATTCTACACTAACCAGTTATTCTTCCTTGACTCAAGCTGGCTCAAAGAAGATTCAAGCAGTGTGTGAGTGAATATTAACGTTGCACATGAGGACTTTTGGCGACGGACCTCGTAATCTTGAACCACATTCAAGTGATGGGAACGACACGATCTGGGACCCCCCTCTCCTTACTTCCACACCACCCCAATGGGAGGACGTTTGAGCATCAATAGGTTTAACGTATATAACATCCCTACACGTCGGGTCTTCAGTGGTACTGGGCTTGAACTCATGACACGCCAGCCACGAGTCCGTTATCTTGACCACTAAGCTACCGTGACCCTAAGACTCAAGCAGCGTCATTCACAATTTAAAAAATCAATGTGGAAGAGATAACATCAAAACCAATGGAAGAAATAATGGACACCATTAATGTAAAATTATTTTCGTACTTTTGCGTATGAAAAAGAATTCGTTTTACAAAAGGTCAAAGGAAAATAACAGAGATAAATATATTTTTAGAAAATAAGCACAAAAACCTACAACTATTCCTAAATCAAACCCGTATGAATTATACACACAAATGCTAATCGAAAAATTTCAAGATATGAACATAATTCAAGTATGTCATTTACTGGAAATAAATATTATTTCTCACTTTGGATCTAATTTGTACAATACGAATTTTGTCGTGAGAACAGCTATTAAATATTTAGGTTAATGGGAGCATCATATAGAAGCATATTACATCCCTCTTCCTTTTGTATGAAATCTCTACAAATGTAACTCTGGAAAGTTTAACTAAAGAAGGGCCAAAAGGTAACAATTTTAGAATTGTAGAAATTCGCGAAATTATAAAATGCGGAACATATACAGAAATATCTCCCGTGCTAATAGCTGTTCTTGGAACAACATCAACAGAAAACGTCAACTTTAGTTCTTTCAGATTGGACTCCGTATCTTGTGAAGACATGAAATTCTCCGAAATAAGCTAAGAAGATTGGCAAATAAGTTTTTCATAACTCAAATCTTTAATAAAACGCTTTCTCCATTACGTAGCAATAGTTCTGAGACAATGAATTTAAAAACTTAGATTCATAGAGGAAGATAAAAATAATATCTTTAATATACTATATAGTTTCAATGCTGATAGTGTGATCACATATTTTATCTCAGTTCCCATATTAAAATCTTTTTCTGTTCTCCTATGTATTATTTATATGAAGGACTTAAAATTTTGGGATAAAAATTAACCAATTCCCGCTATAAGTAGATCATTCGATGAAAAAAGTCAATCATGATTTCCAAGACATTTTATATAATGGCTACTGACGCTTAAAAAAAATGCAACATATTACATTCATTAAAAATATTTAAAAAAATACCTTATAGAATAAACAATATTAATTTATTTTTTAATGCAGACGATTTTGCTATGTGCCAAGCTCTAGATGATTTCATTCAGTTCAGTAGAGACCCGCTCATTTTATTGAACAGTTTTGCGACATAGCCATCCTATGATGACTATGTCTTTCCGGATCCGCGTAAGCTAGAGGTGTGGGATTATCAAAATGATGAGACATATTAGTTCTTAATACAACTTTTATTAAGAATAACTTATATTACTTAATTCTAATTGACAACTTTATTTAAAGTGAGAGTTAACACCCAATTAAACCTTGTATTCAAGTCAGATCACGCAACTAGAACATTTATCTTCATTATAATAAATAAACCGATTCATCTAACTTCCTATACCAAAATATTACCTTTTGCAGATCTCCTTCCTTCAGTGATTGAGTGATATCTATAATGTAATTGAATATGCGAGGTTTCCAACTTCTTTATAATGAACTTCTATTTCTTCCAAAGCTATAGGACAGCTAACTCTTGATCTGAAAGATTCCACACTAAACTATCTCTAAACTTGCCGCTCTTATCATCAAAGCTTCTATCCTTTTAAAGTATATCTCATTTACATATTATATTCGTTTATCTTCTTGGTATTGGGTTGGAAAGGTTTTGCCATTAATCGTGGCCGTCAAAGAACATAGGAGTTATGTTAGCAGAAGGACGCGAGAGACGTCACAGTTTCTCTCGGTACTCTCTGTTCTTCAAAACTACTCGATTAAACCACACAGTTAGATTATCTAGTAAAATTTACATGAAATCCGTTTATAACAATCGGTTGACTCTACTTTAGATACTAGGACATAAAAAAAATTTGGGGTTGAACAGGTGGATCATCTCGCAAGATCTGTCATGGAATTTAATGTATATATCGATTGCATGGCTTCAGAGCCCCTCCACAATAATTTTTATCAAAAGTGAATCAGAAAAATAAATGATAATTTTTATTTTAGTAAATATTTTGAAATTTTGAGAAATATTCCGAAGATAAGCATCGTTTCTAAATGGGCAAACAGCTAAAGTGAAGAAATTCTGAATACATGAATCCTCAGTGAAAAGATTATCACTCTAGGTGGCACAAATTTAATTTACGAGACAATACAATATGTAGCACATGTAATTTTTTACGAGCGATTTGGATCTCATTTAGTTGGATCTCTTATTAGTTGCAAAAGAGAGGTACACGTCAGCGAAATAATCTCTGTATATTCTCGAAATTAAGGCCCGATGCACCATAATTTACAGAGATATTCTGCATGAAACAGTGACTAATAAATCAATGTTTTGAGATTTTTTTATAGAAGAGGAAACACTTTGATATCTCTCAATATATAAGTTTTTTTTTTCTCACAAGGAATAATTGCCTACGATGCTATACAACCCTTAAAATCCAAAAATCATTAAATGATGCTGTTTTTGCCATTTTGTTATGGTGTGTATTGTTCTTTTTTCTTCTAATTTTTTGTTTAAAAAGGAGGATGGATGTTTTCTCAAACTATTCCGACTAAAATCGTTTTGGGAAAGCAATATTAATACATCAAGTTAAATTAAATATTCTTGGATTAAATTCTATATTTCTTTTATTAATAATCCAATGCCGTAGATACATCTAAAACCCTTCTTCTTTTACAAAAGATGATAGAGAGCTCCAATTCCAGTATACTGTATTTGTATACAAAAAAAAAAAAAAAAAAAAATGTCATCTTGATTATTACTTTATCTGTGACAACTTTCAGTACTGAAATTCCCTTTAGCTCTTCCCCCAATCGCATTAATATACATTAGCTTTATGGAAAAGTTCTCAGGAAAAATATTACTTTTTCTCCAGTTCTTTTTATCTAGTGAATTATTCTGCATAACTACTCTGTTGTAGGGTTACGATATTCTGATTGATATCGTACTTAACTAATCATTTTAATGCAAACAAGATTAGTATAAATTTGCCAAATCAAACGCTACTGTGAAAATATTTTTTTAAATAATGCTTATTGCACTAATTTTGCGTTAGAGTTTTACTCAAATCCACATACTTTTTAAAACAAATTAAATATTATACATTAATAACATACATTTGATGAAAAGTGTTTTTGGTCATAAATTTAGTGGCGCCCTCTATCAACGAAATCACGAATCACATTTGGTCGACAACGTATTGAAATTGTGAATCGCTAATAACTTATCCTAGAAATTAAAAATTACGAATCCTAGATGCTGATTTAGAATAAATTATTTTATTTGTTTTTAACTTTTGATGTTCTGAAAAATGTTTGATTTCATGCACAGAATAGCATGCAGCCTTCATCGATACCATGAACATAAACAGACAGCGTTTTGGGAAACTTGTTTGGTTTTCAAAATTAAATTTTTTATCTGACTCGTATTATATTTTTTAAGACAAGTTCAATTAAATGCAGCACTTTCAATAATAAAATGTTATGTATGCTGTAATAGATTAATATATTTTACAGAATAATCAAGAAATGCAAAAAATTTCATTATTTATTTAAATCATTGCAACTACATACATTTTAACATAATGACTAAGGTCATATTCTATTCTTCAACTAAATTTTTGTTTCAATTTCTATCAGAATCTTCACAGATATTATTATAATTATTTAACATTGCTGAATTTTAGAGAATATATATATATATCTCATTCATTTGGATTGACATTGCATTAGTGGGAGTTATGAGCAAAATATAGGAATGGTAATTGTTGTATTAAATATGAGAGAAAAATCGTTCAAAAATTGTGAATTGAATTATTGATAGGATGCTCTTTGGTGAGTTTTTAATGATTTACGCTATTCATTTGTGAACATACTGGGTTTTTAATTTGAACTTTCGGATTTTATACATTTTTTCTACCTGTACAACTATTTTAAAGATGGGTGCGTATGCGATGGTGAATAGTTTAATTTTTCAAGTTTAATGGTTTAATTTTAACTTTTTAATTTTTAATTTTTAAATTTTTGAGAATTGGATATTTTCCGATTAACTTACCAAGTTGCAATTAGGGAAAGGTTGGCGCCATCAAACTAGTTTAAACCCATTTATCGGTCCTAAGTCCGAGGTTGCACTTGGATATTTTATAAATTTTTATTTTATAAGTTTTTAATTTTGTTTGAAAACGTTGGAATTTTATCTTCTATATTCGCCCTTGATATTTTGAAATGGGATTTAATGTTATAAGATTCATATAATTTCAATTTTTTAATTGATTATTAAGTTATGTGATTGAATTATGTATATATATATAAAGTAAGGTGAGCATTACGAACTTTTGCGTTAGAGGTGTTTGTTTCATTATTTAAACTAATGCTAAACTAGATTTAATTTTTTAAAAAAGAATACCAGTTTTCAAGTTTAAGGCTTAAAAGCAGATAAAAGAATGGGAAATTATTGTTAGAACATATATGGTTTAACGAAATTAGTGTTTTTCAGATTTAAATATAAATAAATTAGTGGAAAATTTACTGAGTTCTTATATACGATCTCCTGTAATTAAGGTTTTTCAGACCTTCTCGAAGACATGTTCATTTCAACTAAATTGGTATAATATAAGGAAATTTTTCAATGATTTCATCTCTTATAGCTGTTAAAAATTAATCTTATACCAGATGAAACTGAAAGTATTACAACCAAAAAAAGTTGTAGAAATTCAATAAAATCGAAACAAATTTACCCTCATGTGAACAGTACTGCATGATCATAATTTCATTTAAAATTGAGTAATGTTCTAGAAAATATCTCAGGCTTTTTATTATTAAAAAACATCACTATTATTTTGTTCAATGTATAGTACGGAACAACCTTATTTATCGAGACTATTACTTAGATTTTTAGTTACTAGGCAAGCCAAATCGTTGAAGTAGAACTTAGTACAAATAAATCTCTGACTGAACCCTTTCGTGGCATATTTATTTCCCTTTTGAATTTCTAGCAGTTTCTTATGTTTTATTAAAACAATAGCATTTAAGGATATATATATATATATATATATATATATGTATATATAGTATAATAAAATAAAAGTGGAAAAGTTCTAGAACCTACAATGCTATTGAAGGAAGAATTTGGAGTTCACAAGACACAACAAATGTAGATACAAAAAAGTCTTTGGACTAAACTGGAGACCTATTATGATTTCTAAAGCTGTCGCTGAATTAGGCCAGCTATTTAGGGTTAGCAATGCTTTATAGATCCAACCTTTCCCGTACAGCAGAAATTTTCGACATAATAGAAAAAAAAGAAATATATATATATGTAATAATTCCCTCTAACATACTTTTAATTAACTCTTTTTAATGATCTATAAATAATCTTTAATTCTTGGGTTTAAAATAAAACATTGTAATCTTAATCGTAATCGGTTAAACCTAAATCTAAATCCCGCGCATTCTAGCCAATCAGAACTACTATTACGTAATAGTCACGCGCTTGTGCGCTGTTGGTATATAAACACCAAAAGCTGATGTAATCGCACTCTTTCTCTGCTTGCCGCCATAATGTACGATTGAAAATACTTGCTGCTTTTTGTCTTTGTGTTGTGTCCTCCAAAATGCCGCTGTCTACTCAATGTGAAAATAGAATGTAATTGTGCTTTAATCTGCTGATGCGTGCTCATAATAAAGGAGGTAAAGCTATTCTGAAGACGTCATTACTAAATCAAAATTGATAATCACATACACCGGCCAACACTACTTCAATATATTTCATATATATATATATATATTTGCCAAATTTTAAGTTTACATTTAAATTTTAGGGGTGGGGATAATACTTCCCAAGGAACGGTTCACCGTTATAAAGAAAATTATATTTAATGAGGATTATTTATCATGAAAAGACGAGAAGCATATTTCAATATACAAGGGGACGGCATCACATTCTGAACATATGTAGCCGGTCCTCTTTTCTTGTCCCTTTCTGCTACATTTCCTACATCATCTATAGCTGTAAACCATCTTTGGCATTTAGTTTTCTACACTGGCTAAGAGCACATCATCCGAAACTGCACATTTCTATGCTTGGAAGCTAGTAGGATGTCCTTTCCTTTTTCCTGGGGAATATCCGTTTCTTAACTGACGAGCTAATGCTATACGGAATGTTAGCTGGTCTAAACTTCTGTTTCTTTTGTTCACTTGCCACAGTATGAAACTATTTATGATGGCAAGGTCAATAAGAAAATAAAAGATACGATGCCACCATTTTACAGATCTTCTTTTTTGGTATCTTTCTTTTCTTTGATCGAAGCGATCAAACCCTCCTATGACATCGTCAACTTTTGGACAAAGGTACTTATTCTTTAGTACCGTCAATTTTTGTCTGATTTACAGATGTCATAATCGCTGGATCATGTGCAGTAGCACAAAATTGAAACGGGAATTAGTCTTCCCATTGTTATAATAGCAAATCCATTATATTATAATGGGTTTTGCATTTCTCACAGGTGTATTTTGTAATATTATGTAGGTGGGAAGTAATCTTCTCAAGGCCCCAGAAAGGGTTAAAGGAAGTTGGATAATTATTGTAATATGTTTGAAATGGGAGATTTCGATTACGAAATCTCTATAGAAGCTGGTCGTAGGGTCATAACAGAGCAAATATTATTTACATAGTTGAATCAAGAAGGTTTCAGTATACTCGCGATTCTAGTACAGACTTATAAGAGGGCAACACCACAAGAAGACCGCCATATTATATAACTAGCAGCTTTTGATAGACGAGGAACTGCAGCACAGTTCCCATCAGGAGGCAGGGCAGAGTTACTTCCCAAATTATCGTAAGCAGATAACTTAAAACTCGGTTGCCCTCTCGTTCCTCCCACTATAATGCATCTCATTGACTCAAATTCACTGTCAATAAAGGATAGCTTCTTATAGTGTGATAGACGTAACTGAACAGGCGAATGACATACAGTTTTGTTCAACGACGAGCATCGATTCTGTTTTGGGAAGAGTGATTACGAAAATCAGGTTCATCACCGTTAGGGTATCCGGCTACGTTCGGAACCATGATTTTAAAAAAAGAGCATAAATGGATAATTTTCATGATATTTAGTGTCACTTAGATTAGAATACATGTATAAAATTACTTTAAGGACATTATGACAAAAAAAATATTTAGATACAATATTTTGGCAAAAAATTAACTTAGAATAACCTTTTTTCAAAACGTTCTCCTTTTATAAGAAACGCTTCTAGATATAATAATAATATTTTGTGTGTGTGCTTATATAAAGCAAAAACTTCTCCAGAGAGTCTGAACTAGAATTTTTGAAAAATTCACATTATTTTCAGAGTTACCACCCATTGAAATAATTATCGGCGTTTTTTTCTTAAAATATCTCCATTCTGTTGTAGTAAAAATTGGATAAATCCTTTTCTAAGTTGTATATTTCAAAAATTCTAGTTCAGCCTCTGTACAGAGGTCTGAGTTATATACAGGCAAAATATTATTATAATAGAAGCATTTTTCATAAAAGGAGAATGTTTTGAAAATAGATCATTCTATGTTCCTTTTTGTCAAAATACTGTACTTAAATAATTTTTTATTGTAATAATATTCTTAAAACAATTTTATATACGCTTTCTAATCTAAGTGACACTAAATGTCATAAATATTATCCATTTATACGCTTTTGCAAAATCACGGTTCCGAACGTAGTCGGATACCTTAAGCAGAAGGAGCACTTCCTTTTGTCATTTCAGAACGTCACACAGGTCTGATACCTAGAATTAGAACTTTTGCAGCCTTTCTTTGAGGATTGTTAAGGGCAGGATGAGAGTCTATGTTGATAGGCCGGTACAATTTGCACCCTTACCCTTGATGCTTACTATCGAAATGGTTACCCATCCTTATACTGAAGCCATTATAAAATTTTCTTTTCAAAATGTCACAACACTCAAATGGACAGTGTGCTCCCCAGACTTATTTCCAATTGAGCATGTTTGAAATGTTAAATTCGAGCAGCCTCTCTTTGAAAACAGCACATGAATTTTATTTAGTAATTAATTTTTTTATTTTTAACTTTTTCATGATTTTACAACTGGAAAAAAAAATAATTGTCAGTTGGCGTAAATATCATCGAAAAACTTTAAGAAAACATCTTACAGCCATACTTATTTTAAATAATGGGATTAATTTTTGAAACCCTTGTAACTGAGAAATTTCAAGCAGAGTTTTTTTATGAAATTCATAACTTACTCTCTAATATTAAACAGAAAAATCGAAAACGCCGAAAAAGAGTTTTCATAATATGAACTTGTTTTTTCAGAAATTAATTAAGGTAATGTGTCAATTCACCAACTACTATAACTTAATTTCCATCAAGTAATTAGAAGTGGTACTAATTTTGTCCAAATACGTGAAGAATGCCT
The DNA here is from genome assembly GCA_019973955.1 of Trichonephila inaurata madagascariensis. NCBI lineage: Eukaryota > Metazoa > Arthropoda > Arachnida > Araneae > Nephilidae > Trichonephila > Trichonephila inaurata. The sequence goes on from BMAV01005186.1 coordinate 1,837,793, forward strand.
AAAATCATAAAGTGTATCCATTTTTTCAACCCATTATTGAACAACGAAACCATCAACTGTATCCAATTTGTATATTTTAATCGTCGATTAGGAGTTTTAGTGTATATGTATACACATTAAAAAAGTAGATGAACATGACTCATTCAAATTTTAACTGTGCCTAGAAACAAACGTTTTTTAATTTTACTAGAATTTAAAAAATGAATGAAGACAGTATTGGTGGCAGTAAATATATTCGATTTATTTCTCTTTTAATTTTTCAATTCCTACTATTAGCTCACACTCTCTATATATTTATTTATCTTGGTGGAATTTTCAATCGTTAATAAAATATATTTTAAAGCGCTCCTTTGAGTTGAAATTTTCTGTACACTATTATTTTGGTTAAAAATACGATAATTTAATTATAATTAATTAAAGTTAAAGTTAATTGTCTGAAACTAACTATTTAAAGAGTTACAGATGCAGACAGCCACTTTGGTTTCATTTTTAGCGACTTAGGTCAATACTTTAAAAGATTTTTTTTCTCACGTTTAAAAGCATTCAGTCGAACTGAAATTTTCTATACACGATTGTTTTGGATGACAATACGATACTTTAGTGCTAATTAATAAAAATTAATTACCACTTAATGTTGTGGTTCTGTTCTATGTATATACATATTTATATATTAATTGTAACTATTTAATAAAAAGTAGCTAAAATAAAATTTTTCTTTGTTGTTCTATGTAGGAACTGACGTAATTTTTTTTTATAATACGTTTTTTATATAGGCGTACGATACTGAGTATTGTAAATGACATGACATGTCTATGGCGCACTTGAGTAGGGAGCTAAGGGGCCTTCAGAATGGGCATCATCCGTGTTGTTATTTCTGGCAGGAAAGTCATTGCGAAAATTTGTTTTTTGTTCAGTGAATGCGCGTAGTACCAGGAGAATGCCGCTGTTCAAATAGACGTACGATTTACGAGAGGAATGATGATTGGTTTAAAAAGGGCAGGTTGGTTCATACATCGAATATTAACTGACACTCACCAAGTACAAGGGAATGTGGAAAGTTTTAGTAGTGCTGGAGCTGTTAGAGCGATCGACACGAGCATCGATACCTCTACTCGCAAGCCACTTCAGCCACCATTTTGCAACATGCGCAGGACTCCCTTGATACTTCTAATATCCACTAGAAAATTACTTGTCAATTGGTTGCTAATGATCTGCACTCATGACGTTCGTCAAGAAGACATGCAGTATATGTATGTTTCGAAACTGTGGTTTTGCATATGATGGTCACATATCGGATACATTTTTTCTCGAACTTTTTCTTATCTAAATTTAAATTAAACTCGTAACTTGGAGTTTATTTTTAGAACATAAGCAGAGGATAGCAGAGAACTCAATCATTATGATTTTAGTTGATGTCTGTTGTTGTTGATAATGCCACCTATCTGACCGTGTCAGATAGGAGTCCACGTAATTCATCATGGCAAAGGGCTTGAAAGTACGCCTGTCGTTAGCTGTAGCTTTCGATACCATTGTGAGCGATTTACACCTGAAGTTTCCGTCTTCCTACCTAAGGGTGGGGGAGGAATGCAAGTAGAACCAGAGACTTCCATAACAACAATTGTTTATTTACTCAAACACACACTAATTCACAACAGCTTATTCTCAAAGTGAATGTCAAAGGAGTAGTAGAGAGAAAGCAATGATTAATAAGCAAATATGAGCAAGTAACATTTATCTCAACCTAATCTAACGTGGATTACTAACCTTAAATCTACAAATTCAACACAGTGGCCAAACACTACTTTTAATCAAAACATGCGAAAGTCAACTTTATTCAATCACACCTGCGTAGCGAATGTAACAGCTTCTACCTCCTTCTACTATAATTACAAAACTCCGACTTTATATAGTCGAACTAATCTGCATATCACAGTTTCTTCTTGAGAGGGATGGCTGTGAATTAAACACGAATGCCAGCCCAAAGATTCCCCAAGAGCATAAGTGATAGAACACGTAAAGATCCGTCACATCATGAAGGTGACAGTACGATTTGGCTCGTTTCCTCGCCAATTCTGAAGAACACCCTGGTTTGGGTCAGGGGCCTCCCACCTCTCCCTCCTCCACCCTCCCACCTTCCACCAACCTCACGAGAAGATATGCAGTTAGACGGCTATTTAGAATACCCCCTGCCGCGAAGGCACTATAGATTTAAAAACATCCATGCCATCTCTGGGATTCGAGCCCAGTTCCTACGGCATAGAAGTCAGCGTCAATTACCGCTGTGCCTCTTTTTTGTGTGAATAGCATAACACCGTTCCTATGAACACGTGTACCTGTAAATATTACGGGGTCCTTTAATCTGAGACCACGCCAAAACATATGACCATGAGAAATCCAACTGCTGGACACACGTGCAAGCTGGATGCCCAAGTGTAATTTGAGGTGTCAGAAGCGAGTCACACCACCCCGACAGTGAAGTCAGTCCGTTGCAAACAGCAAAGAGAACGGTTGTGTTGCCGCCTCCCTCGCAAATAACATATTCTGAACTAATGAAATAATCAATAGTATGAATAAGTTCTTTGTGCACTTAATAGCTGTGACGTTAATAAATTAATTAATTAATTTCTTAACTCTCACGCTACCATTAATTTCCCAAACGTCACAACGCATTACGGACCCTTGTTCCAACGTGACATCCAAACGAGGATCCGAATGTGCATTGCAAATGACGCTGTGTGAGAAGTTTGAACATCTCAAATAAAGGTATATTGTTATAACTAGTTTTTTTTTCAATTCCTACTATTAGCTCACACTCTCTATATATTTATTTATCTTGGTGGAATTTTCAATCGTTAAAAAAATACATTTTAAAGCGCTCCATTGAGCTGAAATTTTATATACACGATTATTTAGGATGAAAATACAGTAATTTAATTATAATTAATAAAAATTAATTGATTAAAACTAATTATTCAAAGAATTACAAATACAGCCAAGTTGCCATCCTTTTTGGCAACTTGTGTCGAAACATGAAAAGGTTTTTTTCTCACATTTTAAAGTGCTCGTTTGAGCTGCAATTTTCTATACACTATAGTTTTGGGTAAAAATACAATAATTTAATTATAATTAATTAAAATTAATTGACTGAAACTAATTATTTAAAGATTTACAGATACAGTCCCGTTGGTTTCATTTTTAGCGACTCGGATCAAAACTTTACAGATTTTTTTTTATCACGTTTTAAAGCATTCAGTTGAACTGAAATTTTATAGACACGATTGTTTTGGATGACAATACGATACTTTAATGATATTTAATAAAAATGAATTACCACTTAATGTTGTGATTCTGTCCTACGTATATATATATTTATATTAATTGTAACTATTTAATAAAAAGTAGCTAAAATA
>BMAV01005187.1:0-13222 GCA_019973955.1 Trichonephila inaurata madagascariensis
TGTTTTGTATTCTTTTTAAAAAAATTTAATGTTTTGAAATAATCTTTTTTTTTCGATTTTTCTATGCTCGTGCTCCCCTTCTAAACTTATGGCCCCTAAGGGCACGTCTAATTGGGAAGCGCTGTACTAAAAAATAATACTGAAAAGTTATTTCATTCAATGTATTTAATGATTTGGTGGTCCATTTTTTTTCTCTTTTGAATTTCTCACAGTTTTCTTTATGTTTTATTAACAATTAAACAACAGCACTTACTTTGCCGAGGTTTTATGTTTACATTTTAAATATTAGAGTTCGGAAGAATACGTCCCAGGAACCTTTCCCCCGTCTAAAGAAAATTAAATTTTTAATGGTGATTAGTTGCCATGAAAAGATGAGACGCATGTTGCAATGAAAAAGGGTACATCTCACTCTGCGCAATGTGGTGCGTCCTCTTTTCTGGTCCGTTTCTGTGACATTCCCTATATCGTCTACGTTGGAAACCATCTTTGAATATTGATTTCCCACACTGGCTAAGCGCACATCCTCCGGAACTACCCTTCTTTGTTTTAGAAGCTAGCAGGACGTCCTTTCCTTTTTCTTGAGGAATATTCATCTATTATCTGATGGGTTAATGCTATACGGAATGTGTCTGGTCTAAGCTTCTGCTTCTTTTGTTCACTTGCCAAATTATACAACTATTTTTGATGAAAAGGTCAATAAGAAAATACAAGATACGATGCCACCATTTCACAGATCTTCTTATTTAGTATATTTCTTTTCTTTGATCGAAGCAATCAACCCCTCCTATGACAACGTTATATACAGCTGTGGCGGTGTAATATCGATATTAACCAGTGATAGCGACCACATGAGACGATCGTTTTCGGAACGGAAGGTACCCAGATCGAATACTTCCTTCATTGGTGAACCTTCCTTCATTGGTGCAAAGAGTACCACCAACTTCACGTTTGGCAGTCATGGCGTCATCTATCCACCGCAAAAGCAACCAAGCCATCAGGCACATGAAATAATTATGCCGTCACACAAATGACGCAACCAAAAAGTCATCTCACACAAATGACGCTACCCACAAAGCCGTCTCACATATGACGCAACTCACAAGCCGTCACGCACGAATGACGCAACCCACAAAGTGACGCAACTGCTCACACGCTCGCCACGAATATGGTATTGTTCATTCGCCTATTCGCCGAATCACTGGCATGGGGGTAAATTGGCCATGTGATATCGATATAAACCAGTAATAGCCACCACGCGATGACGATCGATTTGGCGTGATGTTTAAGATACTCGTTTTCGGAACAGAAGGTACACTGATTGAATCACCTTCACAGCGAAAGCTTTTGGACAAGGTACTTCTTCCTTAGTACCATCTTTTTTTTGTCTGATTTAAAAATGTCATAATCACTGGACTATGTGCTGTAGCTCAAAACTGAAGCCGAAATTAGTCTTTCCGTTATAGTAGCAATGTCAATATATTATAATGGTTTTGCGCTTTTCTCAGGTGTGTTTTTAAGATCATATAGCTGGGAAGAAATCTTTCTCCAAGGTCTACGAAATGGTTAATAAACTTTCAGGCTCTAACTTTGCTAATATTAGTGCATTTATTCTTCAGTGACACCCAATTTGTAAAGAGGCTGATCGATATGAAAGCTATCGAAGTTCTATGTGTTCTTACGTTTGCATGGCGTTAGTTTCGAGAAGGGTTTTCAACTGAGGTGTCTTTTTTGTCGTGCCTCCGATGCTCGAAATTACTCAATCTACCTCCAACAGAGCACAATAATCCATTTTAAGCGTTGGCATTAATTGAGTTGAGTTTCTTGACATAGACTTTGTTCAGTTTAAACTCTTTCCTGAGATTTTTCTATTTTGCTTCTTGTCTTTGATACTGTACTGTGCATTTTGCGCGAATTGGATATTTTTATTGTTCTTAATGTTTTGCAAGTAGCCTCGAATAATGTTCTTTTCCTTTATCTTATTCTATATGTCTTCAAGCTTTTGTAACTATTTAATTTTTTTTTATTATGATTATAGATAAATATGTATGCACAGTGAGAATTTACCTATACATTCCATTATGGAAATCCAATGAGTATTTCTGTAAAAAAAGTAAACTATAAGATTTTTGTTAAATAAAGGTTGAGTATGGGTTGATTTTTTGTGTTTTTGGAGAATCATCTTGTTGCTCTAAATCCTTTTTAGGTGGGTTCTGTTCCTTTGGACATTCCATTGATATCCCATGCATTTAATTTAAACATGATGTTATTACAGTGTTTCTTTAACTTTCAATATTTCCGACCTAATTTTCATTCTCCCCTACAATAATAATGTACTGAATACAATAAAAATACACTTTAACTCTAAAGCTACCATGCAATTTTAATTATGATTCGTACAATCTATCAAGATAAGTATTTGATTTTGTATATGACAAACCCATCAGAGGCATTAGTAATTATTAAACTTGTTTTTAAATAACTATTGAAAAATAAACTATTAAAAACTTTGTGAAGTACAGATATATTTATATATAAGTGTACTACACAAGTGTGTAAACGTGTATTTAATTTTTATTTTGTCAGAATGAATTTTGTTTTGCTTACTTAATAATAATAATTGTTTATTTTTTAAATTTTAAATCCTTATATACCTTCGTCTTTCCACAATAAACTCACTTCTCCTTAATAGGAATGTCACGGCCCGGTAGAGAGCGCCGCAGAGTTTGAGAAACGCTGTGTTAATGAACAATCAATCAATGCAAAAAACGAAAGAGGATATTGTCGCACTGTCGAAAGTTTCCTACTACGCTATTATGGTGCTATTATGACGTGAAAGACACGGCAAATTTAACGTAAATCTACATCACGGATCCTTAGTGGCCTTAGGTCTGCAACCCAGCGTTTATTAAACTGTGGGGCGAGACCCTCTAGGGGGGCGTGATAAATCGAGCGTATTGAAATGTCGAAAACAAAAGATTACTTTTAAAAATATATTGGTCTTTTGAAAGTAAACAAAATACATCCTGACATAATAAGAAATAAATACACATTTACACTGATATAATATACTTATAAATGTATCATTACTGCACAATACATTTTATAGTTAAAATAGCGGTACCAAGATAAGAACAAGTTTAATAATTACCATTGACCCCATGTGCTTGTCATATATAAAATTATAAACAAAATTAACATTTAAAGTCTTTTTAAATTTTTTAAATTAATACCTTAACTGGGATTAAAAGACATGATTTGACCCCCAATGCCCCGTTTTCCGCGCATGTGTATGTATATGATGTATTGTGGGAGGAAAAGGGGATAAACAAGCAATCTAAATTTTAAAATCCTGCATATATTGTCAAGGTTTTTTTATCGCATTTCAAACCTTTGGAAAAATTTTATGAATAGCAGTGAACAGAAAAGTATTTTGAAAAATTATATAAGCCCGGGTTAATTTAAAAGTTTTTGCTCAGCGAGCCAATTTTAAAATACGCCAGGGGCCCCTTGGGGAAATTTGAAGTAGTTTGTTGTTTTAACGTCAAAGATAGTTTTTTGAATTAATACATTCTTATTGTATGGAGGGGGAGGCTCCCGGATGAAAAGTATGATTAAATTTTTGGGTAGAAAATATTAAAATTTTTAGAAGCACTACTGCAACCCATGAATAACAATTAAACATGTTATTATTTTTGTAAAGGGCCCCCTGAACAACCAGACAATTACCCTCTAAAGTGCATTAAAATTTAAAAATTTAAATTTATTGAAATTCACGAATCAGTTAGCAAAAAGTCAATAAAAAATTAAAAATTTCCTTTGTTTATCTACCACTGAAAGAAAAGGATGTGTTTGTGTTTTTAATATCTATTTTTGATTGTTGTTATTCTATTGCATTTTTGGTGGGGAAAACACCCGAATTTAATTGATTGAATAATAAAAGAAATACTAAGGATGAAACGAACATTATAAGGAAGAAAAACGCCGTATATGCACAAAAAAAAATAATTTAATACAGTAAAACAGTGTTCCAAACTGTGGGGCGCCCCACTAGGGAGGTCGTTATAACTTCCCAAAAGGGGGGGGTATATCAAAATCGAAAAAAAAAAGATCCCTTAAAAAAATTTTCTGAAAAGAAAAAACAAAATACATTCTGACATAAAAAAAAAAAAAACATTTACACTGATATAATATATTTTTGTATCATACTGCATGATTTTTTTAATTTTTAACATTTCAAGTTAAAAAACAGTTTAAAAATGACCAGTACATAAATTTCATAAATTAAAATAAAAAATTTTAATTGATAATTTGATAGTTTATGATTAAAATCATTGGAGCTTTACGTCAAAGTATATTTTATTGATACATTCATTGTTTTGTATGGAAGGGCGTGAAAAATTTTTGATTAAAAGGGTTGAAATACGAAAGTTTGAGAAGCACCCCAGTAGAACTTTTTTTATGAGAATGTTTATTATCCGGAGCGTTAAATATCTGGACCAGTTTTCTTTTTTTTTTTCCAACTACCATGTACTGTATATAAATACGTTTTTGAACAGTGCAATGTTTAACAGTTGTTTCGCGTGAAGATAGGAAACACAGTTTTGTGGAGCTGGTTTTCGGCAGAAAACGACGAAGAAAGTGTTGCTGTTTTTGCTAAAAAGCTCGATATTAAGGATGCCTGCTACATGTTAGCCGAAGCGTGGGACTCTCTCAAAAGACAGAGCCTGAACAATGCATGGAATAAATTGTGGTCAGATCTAGAAGGCGAAAAGCCTTCAATGACGACCACAGGAGAAGATTACCAACTTTGTCCAATCGATATCAGTATTTTAAGAATGTGATGAAAAAGATGTAGAAATCCGGATGACATGTGATGCAGAAGACTGTGGATTTCAAATGCTAATTGATGACAAGATTGTGACTTCCGTGCAAGAAGAATCCGACCCTGTCGACGAGATGAAACGGATTAATACGGGGGCAACATCAACTAAAGTAGCAAGGATGGATTCATCAAATGCTGGCGCGTTTTTTGCGTTAGAGACAGTAATGCAGTGGTGCGGACAGCAATCAGAGTGATGTCCTACTCAACTACTGCTGCTCAAGATAATCAGAGATCTTGCAGCTAAAAAAACGAAGGTGTACAATGATACAGAGAAAAATTGATTATTTTCCACAATAAAGAGAAGATTGCGACATTTTGCACCTATTTTGCTTTCTCTTCAAGCACGTTTCCTGCATGTGATGATTTTCAATATTCGTATAGTGTCCGGCTTCATATACTGCATGGATCGCATTCGGCTTTTGGTTATCCGAAAAATCGCGTATCCGACCGGTGCCCGGTCCCAATGGATTCGGAAAAACGACGTTTTACTGTATATATATATATATATATATATATATATATATATATATATATATATTTACAATAGTAAAAAACGCAAAAGTCATAAATAAGCTTTATAATGTTCTAGAAACGGTATATTCTAATATCCACTGACTTACTTCAGAACTCCTGTGGCCTTTTATATAACCCGGGGAAATTTTTGAAGGAACGATTCTTGTAATTTCCCGGGTTTCCGGGGCTATGTTTTTTTCGCTTAACCTGTCACTTTTGGGATAAATTGGAGAACGGGGTAAATATGTTTACATTTCCCTTCTGAGTTAACATATCACTATTCAAGTTCATGTGGGAAAAAACGCTTTTTTCTGTAAAACTAAATTTTACCATCATTTTTTCCAAATTTCAGGAAAAAACAACGGTTTTGTATTCCCCTTTTTTAGGGATTGGGAATAATTTTACAAAAAAATTTGTTCTCATATTTTTTATATAAGTAGTAAAAATACCCAAGATTTATAGAAAAAATTAAATTTGTTATAATTTATTTCAAAAAAGTATTTTTAATGAATCTTAAAAGTTTTTTTTAATATTTTTTTTTTTTAATTATTATAACCCTTTTATGCAGCGTGGGGGGAAAATGTTTTTTAAAAATAGACATACTATAAATGAAAAAAAAAGACGGGTTATTTCATTATTTTCTAAATTTTATTATTATTTTTTAAATTCAGAGGCAGTTTTGATATAAAACACAGTAAAAAAATCCCAGCATAACATGAATTTATCAACTTAAAAAGGAAATTCATACACATAAAGGGAAAATGTATCCTCTTTCCCTTTTTTTTTATTTTCTTAACAACTTGCGTTTCCGGAAGTGATGTAGTAAATTTGATGCTAAGATGTTTTTTCCCGGGGAAATAAATGTCCATTTAAAAACCCTTTTTTCCGGTTCGTGTTTTTTTAGGATGCATCAAAAAAAAAATTTGCTGGTTAAGTAAAAAAAAATTATTTTTTGTGGGGAACTTATTGGTAAATTTTTTTAAAAATGATATAGTAGGGTTAAAATTAAAAAAAAAAAAACAGAAGATTTTTTTTAAAGAATAAAAAAAAAAAATGATACAAATGAGGCTGAAAATTGAATTTTAAAAAATGAAAATTTTATCAAAAAAGATGCATTTTTCCCAATAATTAAATTTTTAAATATTTTAAGATAAAATAAGATTTTCACAATAAATCTAAATAACATAAATTTTTTTTTTAAATATGAATTATTTTTTAAGGTATCTGAGTACTTTCGAACCGAAAATATTGCAAAAACAAAATATAGGTGAAACTTTTTTTTTCGATATTTAGTGCCCTCTGAAAAAAAGAATAAAAATTGAAAATTTTTTGTCTTAAGCATATTATTTTAGTACAAAATAATTAAATAAAATTTTTTTTTAAAAAACATGATGAACGACTTTTTTTTAGGACATCCTTTTTTTTTAGATAATGCTTTTTAACCTTTTGGGGAGACGGGGGTTTTTTGGGGAGAAAAACCCCCCAAAGGAGGCGTTTCCCAGCGAAGTTTACCCCCTTTTTTGCAGCTGATTGATGGCACCATAAATCGGCGGACAAAAGAAGCAGGGTACTGGTGATATCCCGCTGAATAGGGGGGATTTTCCCCGCAGTTTGGGAAAGCCCCTAAACACAAATAGTCCCCCCTTTCTTAGGGAAACATGTTTTTTTGGGAGAAACCATTTACTAATGTTTTCAGTTCAAAAAATTAAAAAATTTATTTATTTTTCTTTTTTTAAAAAAAAAAAAAAATTTACCTACAATTTAAGTTTTTACTTTTCACCTAGATTTCCTTTCGATATTAAACATAAGAAAAAAAAACCCCAAAAAAAACAGTGGTGATAATGTAAAAGTTTTTCAAAAAAAAAAATTAAACGCTTATATCATTGCAAAAAAAGGTACAAAAAAAAACTAATCCAAATTTAATTGATTTTATTTAAGAAAATTTATTTAAATTTTGATTTTAAATTAAATTTATTAAAATAGTTATAAAATGTTTTAAATTTTTTTTTTAAACCTTTTAAAAATGTAGGAATTTGGTACACACCTGGTGTTTAAAACTTAAAAAAAGTCAAAATTAGAAATAAGAAGTAAATAATATGATTTTTTCATAAATTTACATAATTAAAATTTAAAAAAATACAAAAAAAAATAAAAAGCACAATTGGTTCACCCCCTTTTTTTTATTTTTAAAATGTAAAATTAAATTTTCCCAATTTGGGAAAATAAAGTAATTTTAAAAAAGTTCTTACAAGTATTCAAGCATCTGCTTTCAAAAAACGTATTGTCATAAATTTTTTTTTGGAAACTTCATTGTTACTCAATTTAAAATTTTGTTTTTTTTTTTTTAGAACATAGAAAAATTTTAAAAAAATTTAAAAACCCTTTCTTAAGAATTTTCATATATATCTTCCATAAAGGAATGATAGATTTGATGTATAATTGTCTTTTTTTTTTTTTATTTTTCCATTCTTTTAAACATGCCAAAAAAATTTTTAAAAATTTAAATACTCTTGGGAATTTTCATATATTTTCTTCCAAAAAGGAAAAGGGATAGATTTGATGTATAATTGTTTTTTTTTTTATTTTTCCATATTGTGATATATTGGGAATTCATAGTACTCAACGAATCCTAAGATTAAATTACATTTTATTAACAAGCTTTTTTAAAACCTTAAAATCTTTTTTTATTTTTGATCAAAATTCTTTTAATATGCAAAAAAATTTAAAAAAAAACTTTTTACTGTGGCAAATAAATTAGATGAATAGGGGTGTTTCTGAATTATGCTAAAAATGTGAACCCCCTTTAAGCCTAAAAGGGGTTGGGCCCCCTTTAATAGGGGCGTTTTTTGTAGTCCCCTACATGTTTTTTTTAAAAAAAATGGTCACGATTGGGAGGTTCCATTGCATAGCAGAGCTGATACGCAAAAAAATAAAAAATCCTTACATTGTTATGGTGGGGAAATAAGAAGGGGGGGCTTTTAGCACGGCTATCGTTCTCGTTACTTAATCGTCTTTTAAAAATTACGAGGTCCGTCTTTTTAAACTTTGACCCAATAGAACCCCGAAAAATGAAATATTAATAATTTATCAATTTACCCTCGTGTTCCTAAAAATAAATTTTTTTAAATACACATTATAGAAATTTAAAATTATTTTTTTTTCCATCATTAATAAATTGTTTTCATTAGTAAAAAGAGAAAATTTTGAATTTTTATTTTATTTGGGATAAAAACGCAAAGAATAAGCTTTATATCAAAAAACAAAAAAATTATGCCCTCAAACATATTTAAGTTGTTTAGGAGCCCTTAGCATCTCGGTAAAAATTGTTTTTACAAAAGGATTATATTATTCTTATTTATACTTTTAAATTTTTTTTTTTGGGTAAGGGAAAAAATATTGGGATTTTTTTAAATTTTTTTTACTTTTGTACAAAAAAAAAGATATCCTTAGTTTTTTAATAATCCTTACTTTTATTTAAAAATTTCCCAAAAAAAATTAAAAATTTTTTGCTTTTAAAATTTTAAAGATTACTGCTCTTTATTTTTTTTAAGATAATGATCTGACTTTGGTGTGGGATTTTTTTGCATAAGATAGAGCCAAAAACATTCCTACGAAAAACCAACTCTTTTGATCAACTTTAAAAAAATTACAAAAAAACCTTTTCCCTTTTTAACGCACAGATCACAGTTGGTTGATAACTGGGTAACAATTTTTTTTTTTGACTTTCTTCAAAAAGAAAAAGCCCCCTAGCTTCAAAAATCGCCCCCGCCGCTAAGGTGGGTGAATTTTCCTTTTCTCAAAAATCTAACACAGTATCAATTCCCGGAAGGGTTATTTTCATTCTCCTGATAATTCCAAAAATAGAACAGGGGTTCTTTTGAAGAAGGGCTTTTGGGAGGAATAGTTTCTTTTTTACCTTTTGCGACAATTTCCATTTAAAAGGAAATGCACTTCCCCAAAGATTTATTTACGGCAACAAGAGAAGAAAAATTTTTCCCGGGTACATGAAAACAACCTTGGGAAAATTTACAAGAAGGGATGCATTTCTAGGTTTATTACACCAAAAAAGGCAAAATGATAACAATAATGACCCGGGAAACATCAACAATAATCAAGAGGGACAAGCACTTTGTTTAAAAATATATTAAAACCCGCTTTCATGCTCATTTTAAAGAACCATCTTTATTCTTTTAGTCAGGGGTTTCCCAAAAGTTCAATAGCCTTAAAGCGCACCCGAACACTTTTATTTATATTATCATACGAAAAAGTGTGACTTAAGAATAACTTGGAAAAAAAAAAAAGAAAACATTTTTTCTTCAATATAACTATCTATTTTGGGTTTCGTTCTGAAAAATTTTATCTATTTTTCAGATAGATTTTGAAAATTTTGCAAAAATTTTTTTAATTATTTATATATATTATAAAGGAAACTTACTTTTTTTTTTTTAATCAGGGAAAACTAAATGTAGAACTTTTTTTCAAAATATAATATATAACAAAAGCAAGGATTTCATTTTCGCTTTTTAAAGGGTTTTTTTATAAATCGGGGCATTTTTCTTTTTGCTGAAGAACCGTAATATACGTTTTCTACAAATTTGAAAGAAAAAAAATCGGAATTAATTTGTTTCCGGTTTTCGCAGACTCAACTTTTATACATCAATTGTCAAAATAAAAAAGTCGGTTTGTTTTTTCATTTTATAAATAAAGTTGAAGAACAAAAAGAATAATTTTAAGAATCTGTAACGAATATTTCTTTTAATTTTTTGTTGTTGGGAATATCTTTTTTTTTCTTTCGTTTTTTTTGTTTATACGCGGGTTGGGGCAGGCTTTTTTTGTTTCCCGATTAAAATTAAAAATTAAAAAAAAAAAAATTAATTAAGCATAACGTAAGGAAAAACAGTAAAAAAAAAGTTCTTTTAAAAGCAATACCTTGTGTAATAAGATAAATCTTCATCAAAATTGAATGCAAAAAATTGCTTAAAGTTCCCTCCAAAAAATATTTTAAGTTGTTTTACAGGTATAAAAAATTAAAAAAATGTAGAACACATATTATTTTTTTAAAATTTTGGGAGATTTAAAAGAGAGAGAGAGCTATGCTTGTATTTTAAAAAAAAAATGCATTAAGAAAATGTAATGACATTCCCTTTTTTTTTAAAAAAAATAAAATAAAAAAACATTTTTTTAAAAAACACCATTAAAGTTAAAACTCATTTTTTAATTTTTTAAAAAAAAATAAAAAATTTAAAATGAAATTTATTAAGTAATCGGGTGTAAAAATCGTTTTCAAAAAAAACTATGCACTCTCCGCTAGGGGAAAAATTTAAGCATAAGGGGAAAAAAGAGGGATTTTTTTGGGTAAGGGTGAAAGAGGGGAAAAGTATCCCCCCCCCTTTTTAAAAACAAAAAAAAAACCGGTCAAGCAAACGATGTTCCAAAGCTGTAATAGGCCCTGGGGTGTTTTTGGGAAAACTGTTAAAGGGGGGAAAATTGCGTGGCCGATAATGGCCAGAGCCAACCCTTTGGGTTAGTCCCCGTTGGCCGGATATATCGGCCAGCCGTCTTCAAAAAAGGGTTTAAAAATTATGATGCGGAATCCAGACCAGGGGTGGTCAAAGTAACGGACCCGGGGCCCTTGTGTCAAGAGGAGTTTTGGGAAACCCCTGAAGGCCCAAAAGGGAGATAGGACTGGGTGTTCGTTAAATAGGTCGATTCTACAAACGTCCTCCCGTTGGTGTGGTGGGGAAATTAGAAGAGGGGGGTTTGCTCATGAGGCGTCTTCGTCACTTGACCATGGTTCAAAATTACGAAGGCCCTCGCCAAAATCCCTCGTATAGCTGGATAGTGAGACGTTAATGTTCAATGATTCTCTCTCTCATTCATACCATAGTAAAAATATTTCTCAAATATAAATTTAAGATTTCTATCTCTAGCCTGAACCTCAGTAATAAAAATATGTGAAGTACAAATAAACGTATTCATATTTTAATATTATTAAAACATAAAAGCTTTAACTAAAATCACCGGATATTTCAATTAATATTAACCATGAAAATAATGCAAATTTTTCAAAAATACTTGTTTAGGCTCAGTGTATCAATTTGCTATAATATCAGCAGTGCATCATTATTTAGAAGAATTTTCTATAAAATGAGAATGTTTTGAAAATATGTAAATTTTGTATTGTGCTTTGCCAAAAAACTGCATTTAAATATTTTTTTATCGTGGTAATAATCTTAAAACAATTTTAATTAAGTTGCAAATAAAGTTAATTATCAGTTTAATTTAACTAATAAAAATGGATATATATATATATATATATATATATATATATATATATATATATATATTTTCCATAAATTATTGCTTAACCCTAAACCGCTGGCCTAATTCAGCGACAGCTTTAGAAATCATAATAGGTCTCCAGTTTAGTCCAAAGACTTTTTTTGTATCTACATTTGTTGTGTCTCGTGAACTCCAATTTCTCTCTTCTTTGGCATTGTATGTTTCAGAAGTTTTCACTTTTATTTTATGATACTATATATATATATATATATACTTTTGCAAAATCTTGGTTACGAACATATTCAGGTAACACAAAGGTGTCAGATTTAATCTCATGTATCCCAATCTACAGTGTTCGATGTTAATATTTTTTCAAATGTCTTAATTATTAATAAGTATGAGTAATTTGAACAAGTGTGTAAAAATTATAGCATTCTTACAAAGTGGTATAAAATACGTATTATTTTTTGACAAGAGAAATAAAATATTTCCTGATACTTTCAAATAATTCAAATAATAAGTTTGGAGTACTGATTTAGTATGACAGTTTTGAACAAAAGTTATAGGATGCTCTAGATAAAATAAATCCTGGTACAGGTTCGCATCGTCAGAGCTTACGTTAAAACTAGGAGAGTCACAAACTGAGTGTCAAAATTACCTGCGGAGATCAGTATCCGCCCTAAAAAGGTATACCAGTTTCCGGGGAATGTATTAGGTCTGCAATTGTAACACCCCAATATGCAGCCCATTAGAAGAAATAGTATTTACATATAAATAGTAACACAGCAATGAAGTAAATTTTCTTGATATACGTATCAAATTAAAAGATAATGTTATAGTTATTAACATTTATGATAAAAGAGAAGAATTTATTTTCATTATTACAAAAGTTCTTCATTGGGAGAGTAATGTACATGTTTCTATATTTAGAAATATTGTTATAAATTATATACAACGCAATAACTTTCTAGTTTAAAAAAACAAACAGAAAAATAAAATCTATAAACTTTTCACTAAATATTGCTAATTCATAAATACCGAATTAATTTTATTAATAGTTATTTGAATAAAGAAATTCCAAATAGTAAGGCTTAAAATTCCTTAGAAAAATAATAGTTTATTTTTTTATATAAATTTATCATTTTTCCTACATATAGTTACCTCTACATCATAATAATAGGAAAGTGTTCCCAAATTTGTAAACTTTGAATCCTTTTTTTGTACCGCTTCATCTTCAAAATCAGCAACTAAGAATGGTTGAAATATTGAAGTGTACCACGTTCAAGCGAACACATTTCTGAATAAAACTTAATCAGTATGCAAAGACCAGGATTTTGTGGCATCATTCGAGTGAATAAAAGTTATTATTATTGATACATCTATCCAAGAATTACCTGAAGGCCAAGTCTAGTTTATTAGTATGCAGATTTTAATTAAGATAACATCTGAGAAGAAAACAACTACTATTTATCTAATTTTTCGAATTAGATTAAAAGATTACCAGTGCTGATTTTACGAAACAAAAAAAGTACTAAAATTTAAAAA
>BMAV01005188.1:0-83080 GCA_019973955.1 Trichonephila inaurata madagascariensis
AAAACATAAAAAAAATATCCCAAATAGTAAATCCTTTTCGAGGAAACAGTATTAAAAATAGCATAAAATGAACTGAATATAAAGTTAATTATTTTTCAGCATTCTCTCAAGGGGTGAATTTTATTTTCAAATTTTAATAAAGTTTTATCAATTTTAAACTCATCCTTTAATTTGAAGCATATAAAGACTTAATAACTCTGAAGTATATTTCAAAATATCTCTCTCTTTCAAGCTCTTTTAAAGTATTTCTCTTGGGTACTCGGCTATTTATGAGAGGTTAGTAAGATGTAGCGTTAGTTATTATTTTGTTGCTTTTGCTTTAAGAAAGTAAAAAAAAAATACTTTGAAATAAAAAAAAATGTAAACTTAATGCAAAATTTATTTTTCAAATATAAGATAAATTTATAAAAAGTGGGGAAAAAAATTCCGTGCACTTAAAAAATTTAGAATTACTTTTATTTTACAGCAGATATTTAGCGAATTGTAATATATTCTAGGTTACTTTTTGAAAGAAAATCTATTTATTATTTTTTTTCCTTCTGTTGTTTTTTATGAGTTGCAAATATTAAGAGTTATCCCATAAATAACTTATTTTGAAATTTATGCGTAAATTAATAATTTAATTTAAAAGTGCCCTACGTGGTAGGATTCAAAAGTTCCCGTGTACTGAGTCTATAACCTAAAAAAAATATTACCAGTTAAGTTGCTGAAACGCCTTCAAAATAAGACTTTTGAGCAATAGCACACTTTCAGCATCGCTTGTAAAATTCATCGAAACTTTTTTGGAATCCCTTTTTAGCCATGTCCTTTAATGCAGCCTGCGATGAATTCTACAGATTGAAATGGATGACTCTGCAAGTGACGTGCCAGGTCAAGAAATAATTTGATGTTTCTGGGGGCAAAATCTGGGAAGTAAGAAGGATGAGGCAAAACAGCTACTTTCATTTTCAACCAGTCGATGTTCGAAGCATGTTCTTATGTACCGCCTAAGAAAACTTTTCAATGTTTTTTGGGTGCGGGGAGACTGTGGACGTCCAAAAATGTGTTCATCGTCTTTTTACACTTTCCCTGTGTTCTCTGAAACGTCGATGCAACTCAAAATCTGGCGTTCGCGATAGTGTATCACTGCCTTGAGGTATCCGATTACGTTCGAAACCATGACTTTGCAAAAGCGTGTAAATGGATAATATTTATGATATTTAGTGTCACTTAGATTAGAAAATTATATAAAATTGTTTTAACAATAGTATTACAATAAAAAATGATTTAAGTACAATAGTTTGATAAAAAATTAACACAGAATGACCCATTTTCAAAATATTCTCCTTTTGTGAAAAATGTTTTTATTATAATAATATTTTGCCTGTATACAGCTCAGACCTCTGTATAGAGGCTCAACTAGAATTGTTGAAATATATAACTTAGAAGTGGGTTTATCCATGTTTTACGACTACAGAAGGAAATATTTTAAGAAAAAAGCACCGATAATTATTTTAATGGGTTGTAACTCGAAAATAATGTGATTTTTGCAACAATCATAGTTGAACCTCTGTACAGAGGTCTGAGCTATATACAGGCAAAATATTATTATAATAGAATTTTTCACAAAAGGAGAACATTTTGAAAAAGGTTATTATAAGTTACTTTTTGCCGAAATATTGTATTTAAATCATTTTTTTGTCAAAATGTCCCTAAAACAATTTTTATACATGAGTCTAATCTAAGGGCACTTTAAATATCATGAACATTATCCAATTTATGGGTTTTTAAAATCACGGTTCCAGTAGCCGATCCCTAAATATGCTTCAATGTTTCGTAAGTCTACGTAGCACTCTTTTCCAAGTTAACACGACATTTGAAATTATAATCTGCTCAAGAAACACAATTTTTTTAATCGCCAATTACTAAATGCATCTACCTACAACATACGACGTCATGGCAAACAACGACCGTGATATATGAAAACGTTGTATGGTAAATAAAAGAAAGAACTAATCGTACCAAATATAATTTCAAAATTAAATTCCGTTTATTCTAATATGTACACTGCTGGCCACCGTAAGTGCAACACCAATGAAAGACAAGAGATAGCACAACAAAATTTATTTTATAGATAACATGTTGACCAAGTATCAAATGATTAAATTTATAGACTTCTGTGAAGTGTGGTTCCTGCCAGAATTAGTAGCCAAAGTAGCCGCCATTGTTGGAGATCCCCGCTGCCACACGCCTCGACAATGAATCAAAGAGACTTTGGATGAGTTCTTGGGGTACAGCAGACCAAGCAGCTTCCACACGTTGCCAAAGTGGATCTGGTGTGGCAGGGGGGTAATCTGGAAAAATCGTTGAGCAACCATGGACCACATGTTTTCTATCGGTGAAAGATCCGGAGAAGCAAGCCGGCCAGAGAAGCAATTCAATCTGGTGATTGACGAAGAAGCTTTGGACAATGCATGCTACGTGTGGTCGCGTTTTGTCCTGTTGATATATGGCTTTTGGCTAAACCCTGAAGGTAAGGAAGGACAACTGGCTCCAACACCTCGGAGATGTAGCTCTGGCTGTTTAAAGTACCAGTAATTCGTATTAGAGGAGTGCAAGAGTGATATCCAATACCACCCCATACCATAATACCCGGTGCAGTACCAGATTTGCGGTGCAAAACGCAGCATTTCAGTATCCTCATTCAACGGTGTCTCCAGACTCGAATCCGACCATCGTGGTGTTGCACACAGATGCGTGACTCGTCAGTAGAAACAACTTCATTACATTATGCACCCACATCCTTCTTTCATATGACCATTGGCGTTGGAGACGTCTGTGGTTCCGCATCAAGAGTAAACCAAGCAATGGACGTCTTGCGGACAGACCACTCTGCTGTAAACGGCGTCGAATAGTACGAGCAGACACTGAATGATGCGTTACAGACTCAATGTGCTTTGCTATGGTTCGTGATGTGACTGAGCGATCCGTCACTGCCATGCGCACAATTTTCCTGTCCTCACGTGAAGTGGTGCACTTAGGTGGAAGCGATCGACCACGTCGGTCTGTCGTACTCTCCTGCATCCAACGGTTACATATCCGCATTACAGTTGTTTGGTTTCGTCCAACACGACTACCGATTTCAATGAAAGATAATCCACAATCTCGGTAGGCCACTATCCTTCCTCTGTCGAACTCGGATAACTTGATCAAAAGCTGATCGCTGTTTTCTACGAGACATAACTGATCGTTTTTAGCAAAAAACCACAAGAAAAACCCAATTGCCGAACTTGAAATCGTCGAAATCTCCAAGCTTTAAATAGCGCTTTGAGGTGGCGCCACAGGCGCGCGTGATGTGTGTCTGCGCTAAAGTTCTAATCATTTGCATATCTCACCTCCATTAATGCATGTTGTAAATTTCATGTTATTTGCATGCTTTCATCAGGGTGTTGCATTTAAGGTGGCCAGCAGTGTAGAAGCATTTTTTACAGGAGGAGAACATTTTGAAAAAAGTTTATTCTAAGTTAATTTTTTTGCCGAAATATTGTATTTAAATAATTTTTCTATCAAAATGTCCTTAAAACAATTTTATACATGTATTCTAATTATGTGACACTAAATATCATGACAATTATCCATTTATGCCCTTTCTTAAAATCGCGGTTCGAACGTAGTCGGATGCCCTAAACATGCTTCAATGTTTCGTAAGTCTACGTAGCACTCTTTTCAAAGCCAACACGACATTTCTCAAGAAACCCAATTTCTTTCATCGCCGATTACTAAATGCATTCACCTCGAAATACGACATCATGACAAGAAACCGACCACGTGATTAGAGAAAAACGTTTCAGTAAAAGTGGAAAGAATGAGTTGCACATTATGTTATCGTCGTCATTCTGCTGCAAAACCTTTTTACGCAACAGGCTCAATTCCAGGAACTTTTGAATCCTACCTCATATAAACGTTGAATGGAAAATAAATGAAAGAAATAATCGTGCCAAATATACTCTTTCAAAATTAAATTCCAATTTTTCTAATCTGTATAAGAGAGAGATACCTTTTTCCCATCATTTTAATTCATACGGGAAACACTTTTAAAAGTTTGAAAAAAAACTTCTTACGACTCAATTTTAAGACTGAAATTCCTTTTTCTCTATTGTTGCAAATTCACGTGTTTTTAAAAATACGTAATTTTTTTAAAACTTACATTTGAAATTATCAGACTTTTCATATCTTTCAAATTTTAGACTTGCCATTTCCAATAATTCGTGAATTAATTTGAAAGCTTTTATCATTCCAAATTAAAAAAAATTGAAAAATAATTTTTTTAAGATATTTAGTACACTAACAACCGAAAGACATCTTGTTCCCAATTTTTCATCCTAATCATTTATCATTCTGTAGTAACTTTTTACATCTTTTATCAAAATCATGTGATCACCATTGATGACAACACATTCTTCTTTAAAGGTAATTAACCTTCTTTAAAGCGATAATTAAGATAACTAAAAAAAAACTGTTGAAAAATACACTGGAGACTCTCTTAATTTGTTTTCTTCTTTCTCTAATCGCATTTTTTCTTTGTTTTAGTCTCACAAAGGATAGAGAAAGAAAAAAAAAGTTTATTTTTTGGATCATTAAATTTAATTTTTCAAGAAAGTTTCATTAGTCTTCCTTGAGAATAAAATTTGATTAGAGAACCAGAGACGGATATAGCTTACGGCACATTTTTTGAAATAGCTTTATGAAAAAAGAAGATTGTTTTGGATGAAGTTACTTTTCTAAAGTTTAATTAGCCATTTTATTTACTCTGTTCACGCTTCATTGCATTTCTGTATATTGATTAATCACTATGCCACCTATCCAGTATAGTGATTAGTGACGCTGATTGCTGTGCCGTATGCTCTGGGCTCGAATGCCAGAGAAGGCATGAATTGCAAATGTACGAGGGTGAGTCGGAAAGTAAGTTTGATTTTTCGATAATGGTCAGGGTTATGTGTGTAAGTCAAAACATAGAATGAGACATTAAGGCCTCACAAGACTCTTAAATTGGAAGTTTTTCAATTTTTTTGAAAAAAATACGTCTTAAAGCCTTAATATTTCTGAGCATTTTGTTACCAAAATTGTGTTGATACTGTAAAAACTTCCGAAGTTATCGAGAAATAAGTAGTGAAACTTAAGGGAAAACCCTATCTATTTCTTATCTTTAACTTCATTTTTCGCAAAACAAAAAGTTTAAGCTACCGCGCAGGATTTCTCAGAAACTATTTATGATATCAATTTGAAATTTTATATAAGTGTTCAAAATAAGGCTCTTCTCATAACTTATCCATCAATTTACACAAAAAAGTTAAAAAATTAATAAAACTTTTTAAATTTGAATTTAAATTTATTTTTTTCTTAAATTTTTTTTATTATAATTGCATTTAATTTTTTCTTAAAATTTTTATTATAATTGCATTTAAAATTTTTTTCTCTAAATTTCTTAAAATGTAGTATAACTTTAAAATTGAACATTTTTATACGAAGTAAAATAAGTTTTGTAAATTTTGATCAATTTGGTACTTCAGAATCTTGTGCGGTGTAAAATACTAATTTTAATATTTTTGAAAAACTGTCCAATTTTCATTTCTTTATACCGTTTTAAATTTTTTCTCAACTTCTCGGAAATTTTTAGAAATAATGTAAATATATATGATTATTGTGTGGTAAAAATTTCAAATTATTATTTTGGTTTATTGTTAAGTTACATTGGTTTGAAGAAGAGTGTTTTTTTCGAGTGCTCGGATGTCTGTTAAGGGTCCTGTGAGCCCTTAATGATAAGACGCAACTTTAGTTTTTCACATAAGTACCAAATACATTGAGGAATTTGTCATACCGCTTGATAAGTTTCAAAGATCCCTCCAGAAAAAACCCAGGGTTTTTTCATAAGGAAGAAGCGTTTGCTTTTAATTGAACTTTTTGAAGGTTGGAATTAGGGTGACACAGTGCCTACGCGGTATTGTTACACCCAGATTGAAATTGAAAGAGGTGATTAGGAAACAGAGACCTGAATTTCTCAAGCTTCAAAAATCCCTCCAGGAAAAATCCAGGGCTTTGTTTAGGACAGCGTTTCTCAAACTGTAGGGCACTCCCCCTTTGGGGGGCGTGATAACTCTATGAGGGGGGCGCGAGCATATTGAAAAGTCAAAAACAAAAGATTATTTAAAAATTACTTTACTGAAAGTAAACAAACAAAATACTTTCTAATATAATAAAACATAAAATACACATTTACACTGATATAATACACTTATAAATGTATCAGTACTGTACAATGTATTTTATTATTAATTTAACAATACTAAGTTAAGAACAAGTTTGATAATTATCAGTGACCCCATGGGTTTGTATTAACACTTATCTTGATAATTTGTACGGTTTATAATTAATTCCTTAACTGCCGATTAAAAGTTACGCGATTCGCTCTCCAATGCCACCGTTTTCCCTGTAGACGAGCATATTTTGATGTTTTTTAGGGGTAGAGGGAGAAGAAAGGGAATATAAATAAGCAAATCCTTTGAAATAAGTAAATCCTTCGCTAACACTGTTTAGGTCCTTTTATTGCATTTCAAAGCCTTTGGAATAATTTTATGGATAGCACTGCACGGAAAAGATCGTACTTCGGAAAGACATATATATACGTTCAGAAAATTAATACTTTGACTGAGAGCAAGACGTTTATATACGTCGGTGGCACATAAGAGATTAAAGTCGTATTGGAGCTTTAGTGTCAAAGTATAGTATTATTGAACTCAATACATTGTTATTAAACTGCTAAGCGTACAGCTTTGAAATTAGGAAAACCTGTTACTTTTGCCGAGCAGAGATCAGTTAAGAAGGCGATTTTCAAAAACCGACCTGCGAGGAGGTTACAGTGGCGTAAGAGGTAAAAATTTTTTTTCAACTATTAAACCTACAAAGTTCGCAAAGATATGCTAAGAGACATTTTTTAATTAGTTTGCAATTCATTTGATATTAACTCGTTAAAAATTTCTTGATCTTTCAGTTTCTATTGCTTTTTCAGTTTACCTGATCGAAGAACGGTTATACCAGCTTTTACTTCTCTAAATGAGTCATCTAATATTTCTCCAAAAAGATGAATTTCTCCAAAATAATTTGTATAAGTATTTGCTGGATATAAAAATTAAATGCTATTACTTTTAATCTGGTAAAAAACACAACAGCGATCCTTTTATGTATTTATTTATATGATTGCTTCATAAGTAAATATAAATTGTATGAAATCTTTGGCAAACAATATTTTTAGAAGAGAAAGATTACAATGGGCTGAATTAAAATTTATCAAACTGTTGGGTGTCCCCCTGGGAGACTTGTTATCACTATGAGGGTGATGCAAGCATATCACAAAAAGTCAAAAATAAAAGAAAAAAAATTAAAAGATTTAAAAAAAATATTAATTTACTAAAAAGTAGCGAAACAAAAAACATTTTGACATAAAAAAAAATAAAACACACATTTACAATCATGTAATATAGTTATAAATGTATCAGTACTGCACGATTTTTTTGACAACTAATTTATCAATACTAAGTTAAGAACACGTTTAATAACTACTATTGACTCAGTTATGAGCTTATCATATACAAAATTGCACGCTGAGTAGTATACAAAATACTTACCTTGATAATTTGTACAGTTTATAATTAAAGTCGTATAGGTGCTTTAGATTTGCATTCAATAATTTGTTATTGCATGGGAGGGAGCGATGAAAATCATGATTGAAATTTGGGTCGCAAAAACTGAAAGTTTTGGACCAGGGCTTAATGCAGTGTTCCCCAATCTTTTTATCTCATCGGACCGGTCAACGGTGGATAATTTTACCACGGCCCGCTGAGGGTGTGAGGATGTTGATTTTTATACACTGCTGGTCACCGTAAAGGCAACACCCTGAAGGAAGCATCCAAATAACATGAAATTAACAACATGCATTAGCGGAGGTGAGATAATCAAATGATTAGAATTTCAGCGCAGACACACATCACGCACGCCTGTGGCGCCACCTCAAAGCGCTATTTAAGGATTGGAGATTTCAACGATTTCAAATTCGGCAATTGTGTTTTTCTTGTGGGTTTTCAAAAAACGATCAGTTATGTCTCGTAGAAAACACCGATCAGCTTTTGATCAAGTATCCGAGTTCGACAGAGGAAAAATGGTGGCCTAACGAGATTGTGGACTGTCTTTCAGGGAAATCGGTAGTCGTGTTGGATGTAACCAAACAAATGTAATGCGGATATGTACGGTTGGGTGCAGGAGGGTTCGACGGACCGACGTGGTCGATCGCATCTACCTCAGTGCACCACTTCACGTCATGACAGGCAAATTGTGCACATGACAGTGACGGATTGCTCAGTCACATCACGAACCATAGCACAGCACATTGAGTCTGTAAAGCATCATTCAGTGTCTGCGCGTACCATTCGACGCCTTTTACAGCAGAGTGGTTAGTCCGCAAGACGTCCATTGCTTGGTCTACCGTTGACGCAGAATCACGGACGTCTCCGCCTCCAATGGTGCGATGAAAGAAGGATGTGGGCGGCAGAATGGAGTGAAATTGTCTTTACTGACGAGTCACGTATCTTTCTGCAACACCACGATGGTCGGATTCAAGTCTGGAGACACCGTGGAGAGAGGATGCTGAACAGATGCGTTATGCACCGCAAATCTGGTCCTTCACCGGGTATTATGGTATGGGGCGTTATTGGATATCACTCTTGCACTCCTCTAGTACGCATTGTCGGTACTTTAAACAGCCAGCACTATATCTACGAGGTGTTGGAGCCAGTTGTCCTTCCTTACCTTCAGGGCTTGGCCACAGCCATATTTCCATAGGTTAATGCGTAATCACACGTGACACACATTTTCCAAAGTTTCTTCGTCAATCACCAGATTGAATTGCTTCCCTGACGGGCTCGCTTTCCGGATTTTTCGCCGATATAAAACTTGTGGTCCATGATTGCTCAACGATTGACCCAGATTACACCCCCAGCTGCCACACCAGATCAACTTTGGCAACGCGTGGAAATTGCTTGGTCTGATGTACACCAAGAACACATCCAAAGTCTCTTTGAACCAATACGGTGGAGTGTGGCAGCGTTGACTCCAACAATGGCGGCTACTCTGGCTACTGATTCTGGTAGGAACCACACTTCACAGAAGTCTATAAATTTAATCATTTGATACTTGGTCAACATGTTGTCTACAAAATAAATTTTGTTATGCTATTTCTTGTCTTTCTTGGTGTTACATTTATGGTGGCCAGCAGTGTATTTTAGATTGTTCTGTTTTAATAATTTTATTTTGATTGTGTGTGTGTATTTAAACCTATTTTCAGAATAAAACATAGCTACACCATAAATGAATATAAAGTGATTTAACAAGGAATACAAAGTGATTTTCATAAAAGTAGCCCAAACCCAAGAAGAATACGCCACAGTAAATAAAATGGAAATAATTTAATTTTTCTTGTGCGGACCAGTAGTATTGGATCCATGGACCGGTAGTGGGGAACACAGAATTAAGGCATTAAAAGTGTTCTTTGATTCGTGTGAAAGAACTTATGAATGCCCAAAGGTATAGAAGGGTTATCGCATACGAAGTATATCCTGTTATATTAATGGTGTACCCTGCCAAAGATCAATGCTTTGTGCAGGGCAAAGCCCCATGTCCTGAAGCTGGCATTATCCGCAGATGGTTCGAAGAGCCTGAAAGAAATTTTATGTTGCTTAGTTGGCCTGCGCACTCACCAGATCTCAATCCAATTGAAAATCTGGAATTTCAATCAAATGTGGCATCAGGCAGCTGAATCCAGTACCATCTTATCTGAAACCATTAGGAAGTGCAATTCTACGAATATGGTCTTCAATTACTCATACGCCCTTCAATGTCTCATATATTCCATGCCAATAATCAATGTATCATTAAGAGCAAAAAATGAATTCATTAATGTATAGAAGGGATAGTCGTAATTATTTGGTAACAATAACGATAAAATAGTAGTCCGTATGGAACAGTATTAAGCCTAAAAGTATTACTTTCGAATTTCAGTATAATGCTAGATAATGGTTAAAATGATAAATCAATTTGATATTTTTGCAGGTATATTTCACATGTGAAGATTAGATATTTCACAGGAAATAGAATGTGTCACAGAGAATACAATGTTTCACAGAGAATATAATGTTTTACATGATAAGCCTTTAACATGAAAATATTTCACAACCACGTATTTACTTCCCAAAAATAAAAAATAAAAAAATGATACGCACTGATTTTTGCCACAAGCCTTCTTCTAAACAGAAGTGGATCGCTGCAACAGTGCTACCTAATGAACTATCCAGATTCAACAGCTACAAATTATTGCTCGCATAACTATGGGTGGAAAAATATCGAATTTGTTACCAGCTGATTAATCTGGAGCACTAAGTTAAAATTGATTATGTCATATTTCAAAATCAGTTTTTCTTTTTCACAAAACAGAGGCAAACAAACTTTATTTATTTATTTTACATTAGAAAAGGAAAGAGACACAAGCCTTCCCTCCAAAAACAAATCCCATTCTCGTTGAGAATATAAATCAATTTTAATTACAACACCTCAAGGAAATATTTCTTTCGAAAAAGAATCTCGACGTAAATAACAAAAGACATACTTCGCCTATTTCTTTCAAAACTGAAAACTAAATCTGAGTAACACAGAACCTTTGAAAATAAAGAATTATATCCTTTTTCTCACAGTTTTCACCTAGAAAACAAATAAAATATATAATATTTTATTTGTTATTGCGTGTTATTTGTCAAAACAGATTTTTCTAAATCTCATTCGAGAGATGTAGAAACTTGTCTTCGTAAATAATTTATATGTGAATAGATATGAAAGATAAAATGACTGTTTTATAACTGGTTAAAATTCTGAGATATAATGTGTGTGAATCTTTTCTTTATAAAAAAATATGCCGTCTTTGAAAAACATTTTTAAAACGTTGTATTAAAGGGTTTTTTTTTAAAGTTTGATCTAAAACATTCTATTTAAGTGATCTTTTGATTCAATGCAAGAGCTATAAGGAGTGATTGTATTTAACACACACACACAAAACAATCATTAGATGAAGTTGTATTTGAAGCGCAGTGGCGTTCTCTGCATTATTATAACGCTATACAGACATCAAACAGTAAATATAAACAATATACAAAACCAAATAACAAAACAAAGCAGAATAAAATTCTAGGAACACAGAAGAACAAAAATTAAATATCAAGTTAAATAACAAGTCACTATCTTCCCAATATCTGCAGAAGATACAGGTCTTTGTAAGGGCTGGATAGTCGATAAACTGCTCAGCCCCTATTTATGCGCTACTACAGAAGAGAGAATAAAATTTGATCATCCACACGATTCGAAGTCTATAAAGGCGAACATAGCGACAGTCATAGTGTCATCAAACAGAATGGACTCCCAGCTTTGTCCCTGGGACGGTATGGGAAATTCCGAATGACATCCCTCCAAGGCTTCTCATCCCTTTGTTCTTCCAATTTTAACTGCTGTATGTTATTTAAGAATTTGAATTTTTATCAAAGAAGCTGACATGTCATTAAATGAAAGAGTGCTTTTGGTGTTGAAAATAAAAACGGAAATACAGGGTGCTGTAGAATTCGTTTGACAAATTCAGAGGAGTGACGGTAGGCAGCATAGGGACGACAAATCAACGTAGAACATGGAATAGCCAATCACTTTTATTTGGAGTAATTCACAAAAACAGTTATTTAGGGTGTGATGCCGAGTAGAATGAAAAAGGACCTATAAAAGTTAAAGAGAACAATTTACGGCGTAAAGCATGCTTACTATACGAACAATGCATCACAGCACCCAGTCTGAAAACATGAAGTAATTGTCACAAGAATTGTTCGAAGTTGCGACCTCGTACGTTACCTTTACCGTAGCCAACACCGATGAAAAGACGAATTGTTGGACGCGTTCAAACGAATCCGGTATGCTGGCAATATTAGCTGAAGAGACGACGATCCATGTCGTAGGATTCTCCACTGCATCCACCCATCACCTCATACTCAAAGGATTTCAGGTAGCCCAGGAAAAAGAAATCAAATGGATTGAGGTTTGGGAGTGTGGAGGCCAAGCAACCGGACCACCTTGTCTAATCCACCTTCCGAGATATGTAGCATGAAGGTGGTTGAGTATCACAACTTAAAAATCTTCTGGGGCACCATCATGTATGAAGCACACTTTCTAGTGCTCAGTAGCCGATACTTTTAGCAGCAATTCTGGGAGAAATGGGTAATTTGCACACGTACATGTTTCTTCACTTCTACCATGAAGCTCCAAATCTCCTCGATTGTTAGGCACCACCGTCTGGTTCATCGTCCTCCCGATGACTACTATTATCATGCTTTTCACCAACTAACCATAGCTTGCGACGCCGGTTCTATGGTGATTTATTGTTTCCATGCTGCCTTTTATCACCTCTCTGAATTTTTCGTTCAAATTTGGCTACACCCTGTATTATCTTCAGATGGCAGAGATACAAAAAAAAGATACTATTTGACTGCCAGAATTTGTACTATAAACAGTATGCTCACTGAAATACATATAAGAAAAATACTTTTTTTTCTCTATTCTAAGTTAATAAAATATATTAGAATATACTTCTTCAGCTTTGTTTCTATTTTTTCATTCTTATCCTTAAGCTCATCTCTCAAATTCAAAAATAAAACTAAAAATATTTTATACTCTTTTTATCAAGGTAAAAATATGACAGAAAGTAATTTTGAGAAATAAGTTGTAAAAAATACTGACACCTAATCCACTTTTGCATTATCCTGAAAGGGATAAGACAAAGTACATAGGAAGACATAAGAGAAAATTTAATAATACCACATATGCTGTAAAGCTTCCCTACTACGTTTCTATCCTTGAACAGTTTATAGAACTAAGCTGAATATTCTAAAGGCGCTTTCCATAGCAAGTTATACCACGATACAAAGTATTTTGAAAAACTGAACAAGAAGCTAGCTTTTTTCAAATATCAATGGAATAGAATCTTCTTATAAGCTTCGTTTCGCGTTGCATAAGTAATAAGAGTATTCCGTAATCCCTTAGTAGAGAATTTTGTGGCAAAACAAATCTTTCAATCTCATGTCAGCGTATTGGTGGGTATCTGGGTATCTGGAAGTCTTAGGATTGAATTTTAGTCTTACTTTTCCTGTTCTATCCATAACCTTATTAAATATATTGAATTTTCATCATACATTTAAAATTGAGCTAGAACATGCTTCTAGGGTATTTTAAGGAAAATTGAAGGGAAGAAGCTGATCTTTTACGATATTTAATAAATATAATTTTGAATTATTCTGAAGTGTGATATTCATTTATTTCAAATGTTAGAACAATATTATACTTTGTCACGGGATAAAAATATGTTAACACAATACTTAAAATTTGTTTTTATAGAAGTAATAATTAAAATGGTTTTAGAAATAAATCAGAGGTTCTCTATGTAAGCACTGGAATAACATTTAACAGTGAAACAATTTTTATACTAATTCTAGCATTTGAAATCAATTATCAACCAAATCCTGTGATACAGTTAAATATTATCTTATCACTGATCTGTCTCAGAAACATATAAGTAGAGTTAATATTCCTTTTTGTAAAAAAACAGTGCTTCTCAAACTTTCAATATTGACAACCCAATACTCAGTAATAATTTTCAGAGTGCCCCCACTCCCACCATACAAATAAAAATGCGTTGAATTCAATAATAATATACTTTTTGACGCTAAATCTACAATACACTTCAACCTCTTAAGTGCGACTGGCGTATACATACATCTTTCCAAAGTACGAATTTTTCTGTGCACTGCTGTCCATAAAATTATTCCGAAGGCTTTGGAATACAATAAAAGGAGCTTGAGAGTATTTGTGTGTGAAAGATTTACATTATCAAAGGATTTCCTTAGTTATTCCTTCCCTCCCCCAATACATATGCTCGAGCCTACGTGGTAATCAGAGGCATTGGGAACGAATCACTTTAACTTTTAATCTGTAGCTCAGGGATTATTTAAAAACCGTTCAAAAAAAATTACCGAGATAAGTGTCCATTTTGTAAATAATTTTATATATGACAAATCCATGGGTCATGGTAATTATTAAACTTGTTTTTAACATGGTATTGCTAAATTAATCATAAAATACAATATGCAGTACTGGTACATTTATAAGCGAATTACATCAGTGTAAATATAAATTTTACTTTTTATTATGTCAGAATGTATTTTGTTTGTTCCCTTTAAGTAAATTATTAATTTTTGCTAAATGATCTTTTGTTTTCGAATTTTCAATTTGCTCGGTTCCCCCTCGTATAGTCATGATGTCTCCTTAGAGGAGCATGCCCCACAGTTTGAGAAATATTGGTATATAAGATTAATAAAAATCTCTTTTAATCCTATCAACACAGACATCTATAACATACCTTCATGAATTTGGTTACTTTCGTTCCGTAAAATGTACTTTTCTATATTTAATAATGCATTATTTGACACTACAACTCTCTTGAAGCAGTTCTCCACAGAATATACTCCAAAGTTCCCGCTTTTACTTCCGCTTTGCTTACATTCTTAGTTGATACTACTGCAGAAGCAATTCTATTTAAATTATCTTCAAAAGACTCAATCTTAGTACGATATTTCCTCATAGGAAACCCCATTTCTAAGAGATCTGAATGAATCTTTTCTTCACAAATCATTCTTAAAGATTTTCATGAAATGTTTATATAATCCTGTTTCAAATTACCTTTCATATTTTCAGACTTAGTTGGAGAAATAGACATCAAAATATTTAATCACCATTTAGTTCATTCAAACCTTCGGGAGAAATGTTTTAATTCCATGTAAAATACATCATTAATAAAGGTTGTTTTCTCGTTCGGGAAATTTATCAATGCATGCAAAATGTGTTTCATTTCGGCTATCTACTAACTTAAATATGTTAGTTTCATAAATGCTTAAATTCTGAATTACTCGGAGTTGTACTCAAATTTCTGAATGCATTCAAATGCCATTCAAATGCTTGACAAGCAAGTTGAAGATGTTGCATGAATAATCCAGAGAGAAAAGGAGATGGCTAAAACGGGATACGCAGGAGGTTAAGAAAGAACTTGTTAAATGAAAAAAAGTACTCATTAAGATCTATATTAAAATTCATATCATGTAACCAAAATAAAATTGCAGTAGTATATTGCTTATATCATGTAAAACGAAGTCATAATGTGTCCAGCTTAAGTTTAATTTAACTAATTGTTAATGCAAACCACACACTTTGAAAACACATTTATCTATAAGTATATATTTTACATTAACATCACCATTAAGGTATCCGACTACGTTCAGAACCGTGATTTTAAAAAAGCGTAAAAATGGATAATGTTTATGATATTTAGTGTCCCTCAGATTAGAATATATGTATAAAATTGTTTTAAGGACATTAGACAAAAAAAATATTTAAATACAATATTTTGGCAAAAAATTAACTTAGAATAACCTTTTTTCCAAATGTTCTCCTTTTGTGAAAAATGATTCTATTATAATAATACTTTGCCTGTATATAGCTCAGACCTCTGTACAGAGGCTCAACTGTGAATTTTGAACAATTCACATTATTTTTAGAGTTACAACCCACTTAAATAATGATCGGCGTTTTTTTCCTAAAAATTCTCCCCTCTGTTGTCTTAAAACATGGATAACCCCACTTCTAAGTTATATATTTCAAAAATTCTATTTGAGCCTCTGTAGAGAGGTCTGAGTTATATACAGGAAAAATATTATTATAATAGAAGCATTTTTCACCAAAGGAGAATATTTTGAAAATGGGGCCTTCTACGTTCATTTTTGGTCAAAATATTGTACTTAAATAATTTTTTATTGTAATACTCTTCTTAAAACAATTTTATATACATTTTCTAATCTAATTGACACTAAATATCATAAATATTATTCATTTATACACTTTTGCAAAATCACAGTCAAGAACGTAGTCGGATACCTTAAAAAAAAAAAAGATACGTCAACTTAATTAAAATAAAGAAAATCAAAATATTAAATCGTGAATAAATTTGATAGCTCTTAAATTATATTTTTAATTTTTAATTAACTAGGAGTCTGGGGTACCCTTATGTCCACCGAATGGTGGACCAATCCCCATCGTACAAATTAAACAACTGTTCATACTCATTGTTCAAATTAAAAAACTGTAATTTTCTTGAATTATGTAGTTCTAATTTTTTCAATGCATTATAATCAGGGAAAATGTGATGTGTGTATTGGGCAGAGGGAAGAAAAGAAATAAATAATCAAATCCTTCGCAAACATTGTCAATGTCCTTTTATTGTATTCCATGCCTTTGGAATATTTTTTATGAATAGCAGTGCATAGAAAAGATCGAAGTTCGAAAAGATGTGTATACTAATTCGGGGCCATTAAAGTATCCGACTACGTTCGGAACTGTGATTTTAAAAAAACGCATAAATGGATAGTTTTCATAATATTTAGTGTCACTTAGATTAGAATGCTTGTATAAAATTGTTTTAAGGACATCTTCACAAAAAAAAAATATATTTAAATACAATATATTGGCAAAAAATTAACTTAGAATAACCTTTTTTTCAAAATGTTCTCCTTTTGTGAAAAATGCTTCTGTTACAATAATAGTTTGCCTGTATACAGCGCAGACCTCTGTACAGAGGCTCAACTATGAGGTTTGAAAAAATTCAAAATATTTTCAGAGTTTCAACCATTTGAAATAATTATGGGTGGTTTTTTCTTAAAATTTCTACCCTCTGTTGTTGTAAAACATGGATAAACCTGCTTCTAAGATACATATTTCAAAAAAAAATTCTAGTTGAGTCTCTGTACAGTGGTCTGAGCTATATACAGGCAAAAAATTATTATAATAGAAGCATTTTTCACAAAAGGAGAATATTTTGAAAATGAGTCATTCAATGTTCATTTTTTTGTCAAAATATTATTTTTAAATAATTTTTTATTGTAATAATATTCTTAAAACAATTTCATACACATTTTCTAATCTAAGTGACACTAAATATCATAAATATTATCCATTTATACGCTTTGGCAAAATCACGGCTCCGAACGTAGTCGGATACCTTAATGCGTTCGCTGAGAGATACGTTTATATACGCCGGTTGTACTTAAGAGGTTAAAGCAGTATTGCAACTTTAACTTTAAAGTTTAGTATTATTGAATTTGAATTTTTATTGTATGGAGGAAGGTGGCGATGGAAATTGTGATTTAATATTGTGTAGCAAAGATGTAAAATTTATGAAGCCTTTATATACAGAGAATAGAGAGAGAGAGATGAACGCGCGGGTATAGATTTTATTTTTATTCAGTTTATTAATTCTTTAATTGTTATTTTTAAGACTAGTAACTGTTAACAGTAAATAATAAAAACTCTCATTAACTAAATTAGTTATTTTTTATTAATTAGAATTCTCATTAATTCTAATGGTCAAAAATAAATTTCCATTCAAAAATTGTTTAAAAATCACAGGAATGACTCTTAAATATTAAATAAGATTTATTCCAGAATCTACCCGAATTAGTAAAAATAAAATATTTAAAGTACATAACAAAAACGTATAAGTCAAATTTCAGTATTGAAGGAAGTCAATAGGAGCTGAAATAAATACTTCCCTTCGTCGATGCATCGAATCTAATTAATTTTAAATTGGTAAATGAACACTCGTTTTACAGAATACTTCTATTGATATTCAGCGTTCATCTTCTTCAGCCACGGGATGAGCATGACAAAAAGGAGATCAATTAATAATATCTTATACAAGATCAAAAGATAACGTATCTGGTGAATTGTGTGACTGGTTAATCTCTATAGATTAAATTTTTTTTTGCCCCAAATGTTCCAAATAAATTCATTTTTTCATCACATATTACTAAGCGTAATACTTAATAGAATGCAAAATTGGAAGGATTTATTTAATTGCCAATTTTAAAATTTCACACTATTTTTTATTTTATAATTGTGGAAGACTCCCAGCCCCAAATATTTGCTTTTTATAAGTACACTCTGTATGCTATTAAGAATGTTTCACACATCTTCAAAGAATTTCTCTCATACTTACAAAATAGTTTCATGTTTGTACATTTTTTTCAAACGGTAGAGAATTTTGTGTGTGTGTGCATATATGCATGCGCACACAATTTGTAGCATGGTTTAATACAAAGTCGTACATTTCAATGGGGACAGAGATATCATCGGCCTTTTTAGATTTTTTGGATGAACGTTGCTTCGCCAATCCCTGTTTTGTATCGAATATTTATAAAAATCTAAATTCCTGTCTTTAATGAAAAATTCCCACTCTAACCTCAAGGAAAATACCGGATGTAACGTACTTCAGTACCATGGACAAACTCTACGTCTCTTAAAAACATACTACATTAATAATCTCACTGTAAAAAAGACAAATATATTTAAATCAAAGATAAAAAGAAGAAAGCTTCAGTGTCCGAACAGCATGTGAGAAAACTGGTTAAGGCGAACTTTCGGGACCCGTATGATGTATAGGCAAACTAGTGAAGGTATCCGACTATGTTCGGAACCATGATTTTAAAAAAGCGCATAAATGGATAATTTTCATGATATTTAGTGTCACTTAGATTAGAATACATGTATACAATTGTTTTAAGGACATGACAAAAAAAATTGATTTAAATACAATATTTTGGCAAAAACTGAACTTAGAATAACACTTTTTTCCAAATGCTCTCCTTTTGTAAAAAATGCTTCTATTGCATTAATATTTTGCCTGTCTATAGCTCAGACCTCTATACAGAAGCTCAACGATGATTTTTAAAAAGTTCAAATTATTTTTAGAGTTACAACCATTCGAAATAATTATCGGCGTATTTTCTTAAAATTTCTCCCTTTTGTTTTCGTAAAACATGGATAAACTGACTTCCGAGTTATGCATTTCAAAAATTCTAGTTGAGCCTCTGTAGAGAGGTCTGAGCTAAATACAGGCAAAATACTAATACAATCGAAGCATTTTTTACAAAAGGAGAACATTTGGAAAAAAGGTTATTCTAAGTTAAATTTTCGCCAAAATATTGTATTTAAATAATTTTTTTGTCATAATGTCCTTAAAACAATTGTATACATTTATTCAATCTAAGTGACACTAAATATCATAAATATTATCCATTTATGCACCTTTGCAAAATCACGGGTCCGAACGTAGTCGGATACCTTAAAAGATCAGATGAATTCAAAATTTTGCACACTTGTCCAGGACCGATGACCATACAATAATTTAATAATTTTGTTCCATTGTCCTGATCATGATCATCAGGAATAACGGTTTTCCTTTTTCAGATACCATCCCACATGTAGCGAATAATTCCAGATTCCATTTCCAGATTTGACGACTAAAAGATAAAGTTATAACTTAGTTCGATTATCTATAAAAGGGTGCTTTTTAGTATTTTTAAATTGTAATTTATAAATTTTTTTCTCTGAATCCACTCTATTTGTCTTAAACAAATTTATGAAGGATATAAAATACAATTTATTATTTATAAGTGTTCTCTCATTTTCATGAGGTGCATCATTTAATATATTTAACTATTTGTGTATAAAACTAATGAAATAGTATTATTTTAAAAGAATTTAATAAATTCATCATTATGTATCGAACTTACTCAACTCTTAAAATGTATATCTAAACATAATTGCTTTTATAAATATAAATGATTTAATTTTTATTTACAAATTAATTATTTATGATACAAATGCTACTATTCATTTTTGAATATGTAATAAAATTTTCAGTATTTGGTCAGATGTAAAGTTATTCATGTGTTATAAATTATTCATGTATTAGTTTCAGAGATTTTACTTATGTAACTGATTTAAAAATATTTAAGCAGTTCGAAGAAAATCATATGCACATTTTTATGAGCTTTTTATCAAGTATAAAACAAGTTAGTTATCTTAAATAACTTTATATTACTTATAAGAATTTGATTTTCAGATTTACAAAATTAATTTCATAAGGAATATTTGAATAAAAAAATGTTCTTTGACAGCAAGATTTTTAGAAAAATATTAACATGAAAAATACTACAACTTAGAGCATTTACATTTCTTTTAGCCACTATAGTGAGTTAGAAAAATATGTGAAATTGGAAAATCGTGTTCAGCTTAAACTCAATAATTTTACTTCTCATCCAAAGCAATAGTTTAATAAGAATTAGCTATCATTAATTAATTATTAAAATGTTTGGCTAAATTAATTATAATATAAAATCCACGATGCTTTACTCTCCGATTCAGAGAATTGAATGAAATTTGAAGAATCTCAGGCTTTTTCATATATTTGCCAATCAGATTTGAAAGTATTTAAAATTAACATATAATCAAAATTGCTCTTTTGGGAGAGAAGTATTTTTTTAATATGTGTATTTTTTATTATTATTTAAAAGAAGCTAACGAAGAAGTTGTGAGTTTCCGAATTACTGAGAATCACCGATAAATCGCATGCACCCTTATGTTGTTGGCCTAAGTGATATGGATACTTTCTTAAAGAATAATTTAGTATGCTTGTACACGTGCATGATAGCTTCAAAAATCAAGAAACTTACATCTTTCAGAAGTAAGAATCTGATAAATTCTGATCCGGGCTTGAGAATTCACAGAGTTCAGGTGCCTGTAGGAATTTGGGTTACTGGTCCAATACATTTCACTTTGTAACTTATTGCCTGTTAATCAGTCTCTATGGAGAAGATGTTTAAATCAAAATGGTTTCACCAAATCCCCTTTTCATTCCTTCAGAATGAAAAATATTTACTACGCATACAGATAAGAAAAAATTTAGAATTTCAGAGAATGAGGACAAAGTAGGACTGCATCACTTCCCTGTGGATACCAAAAGGGTGTCTTGAGAAAATTCTTTTAAGACTATCACCATCTTCAAACGGATTTGTGTGAATTAGATTTCAAGGCAACGTACTTATAAGCTTTTCTAAAAAATGCCACTACCGGTTGATTCAAAATTGGTGTGACCAATTTTGAAAGCATATAACAATTTATGATGAATTTCTATCATTTTACTATAAGGTTTATTTGATAAATGAAACATTTAAATTACTAATCTAACCAGTTAAGGTATGGACGAAAATGTCCTCTCAAGGCTTAACGAGACCTCTTTTTGTAAACCCCAACTTTAAAATTGATGCTAAGTACTATCAGAATAAAGTTTTGAAACTCTTGATCAAAAAAAGTAAACATCATTACCCTCAAGGAAACTTCGTTTTTCACCAAGAGTGACACCTAAGTTATACTACAAAATCAACTATAAAATGGCTGAAAGATTAAAAAATAAATGATTTGTCTCTTGATAAATGACATTCACTACCCTCTGTCTGTGTTCCTTGCGATTATTTTTATGGGGATACTTAAAAAATCAATTAAATAGACGTAAAGTAAGAGCATTGCAAGGGCTTCAAAAAGCAATTTAAGAGGGAGGTTTGAAAAATATCCCATTAATGATCGAAGGAATTCTTTTAGCTTAGCCGAAACGCTTACGAAAAGTGTACTGTGCTAGAGGAAACCCACATTGAAAATTTCATGTAAATAACTTTATTCATTAAGAAATTATTATCATCTGAAATTGGTCACACTGTTTATGAATCAACCGGTAGGTGAATGTAATCGTGCCCATTGAACTACACGTACGCATTGAAAATTCCGCAATACAGCCCCGTTGGAGATGTATGTACTCAAATACTTTATATTATGATGACCTGGATTAAAATAAGTTATTCTGATAAGCATTTAGTTGTAGTTATAACTATGGCTCAATAACAACAGTTTTTTCTCCACTTTAATTTGTTACCTTTGACACTGAATAGCTACAGTCCACAACAGATATTTTTCACTCTCTTTTTAGTTCCTCTCCTAAAAATAATAAAAAACAACCTTTCTAACAGCTTGACATCTATTTCTGGTTTCACCAACATTTATCCTCTTTGCATACATGTACTAACGAGGTCTGATCGTGAACAACCTACGAGTCACTTAGTTTTGAAGATACTTTTTCCGAGTCTTCGGATCATGTCAATTTTAAGTGAAACGCTTTTTAAAACTATGTAGCACGAAGCTTTATTTTGTCAATTTTTTTCAAAAGCCCATTTTTTTCAGAGTGAAAAAAATATCTTTTATAATTTGATTTTCAACTAATTGCCATCCTCTTAAAAATTACAACCAAGAATTGAAAATTTACCTTGGAAACACAATGTGAAAATTTCTCATTTTTCCAGGTAAAAAAAAATTATCACTTATCATCATTTTTTGACTTTCAACTTCATGAAGGGAATAAACCATACACAAAACTAGTTATAATATCAAACAAGCAGAGTGAAAGGACTAGTCTTCGAATGCAGACATTTATAAATAATACCAAGGTCTTAAATCAATACGTATGCTCACAGAGTCAAAAAAAAGAGAAGAAATATTGATGTTATCCATCACTGGATCAAAGAGGGATGTTTCCTTTTGGAATAATGCATAACCGCTTTTGTACTTGAAAGTCCTTCTCTCCCCATTCCCGTGGTAGATCCAATGATCGTATGCGGAAGTCATGTGGCACGTTTTGATAGATGACTTGACCCTTCCCTTTCCCATGGTTTACTTTCCCTTTTTCTTTTTAGAGTGTCTCTAAAAACGGATTTGTGAATTTTCCTTTATCATAGAATGGTTGATACTTC
Organism: Trichonephila inaurata madagascariensis; assembly: GCA_019973955.1. Classification (NCBI taxonomy): domain Eukaryota; kingdom Metazoa; phylum Arthropoda; class Arachnida; order Araneae; family Nephilidae; genus Trichonephila; species Trichonephila inaurata. The sequence goes on from BMAV01005188.1 coordinate 22,851, forward strand.
TCTTAAGTTAACGGAAAATACATTTAAGAAGGTATTTATTTATTTTGAATTCTTTCTAATATTAGTTAGATCTTCGTAGTTTCTTGATAAGAAATTGTAAGAAATCTTTCTGTTGTACAAGAAGTGCATTGAAATTGGATTCTGAAATACAAATAATCATATCTAAAAATATATTTTCTAATTTTACTTGCCTTTTATTTAAAACTATATGCTGTGTCGGAATAACATCTTGAAATTTACAGGGTTAGCATAAATGATTCATTCATTTTGAAAAAGCTACATTTTCAAAGTGTTACACGTACACACATGAAAGATATTCGAAGAGAACCATAAATTCATCAAATTGTTACATTCTCTACGCAACATACGTCAAGACGATATAATCGAGCTAATTTCCTACCTTCTGCAGCACAGTCGTCTGAACTACAGCAGTGATGAGTTCTTTAAGCTCGACTTTGGATTATGGTGTGGCCACGGTAGCCTAGTGATATAGGTATTGAACCGTGGCTTGCCTTGACACGAGTTCGAGCCCAGTACCACTTAAGACCCACCGTGTAGGGAAGCGATGCGCGTTAAATCTGTCGAGAGCTGAAACATCCTCCCATTGGTGTGGTATGGTAGTTAGGAGAGGGGGTGCCAGCTCAGGTGTCGTCCAAGTCACTTGACCATGGTTCAAAATTACGTGGTCCGTCGCCAAAAGCCCTCGTGTGGCTAAACAGTGCGATGTTAATATTCAATCAATCATTGGATTATGGTAGTGGATGTAGGTAAACAAGGTATATCTTTATTTGTGACACTACATAGAAAACATTTTCCTTTGAAAAATCTCTTTTATTTGTCACAGCTGGATGCGGATTTTCTGTGCCCCTGAATACTTGATACAAACTTGGAAAGTTTGTGATTCTTTTCACATATATCTTTCGTATGTGTACATGTAATACTTTTGAAAATATAGCCTTTTTAAAACTAATGAACCATTTACGCAAGTCCTGTATATTCAAGAATAATGTATGCGCAATTAAAAAAAAAATCTCAGATAAAAAATATGTAAAAAACTAATGTACATTTCATTATAAATTACTTTCTAGGTATAATATGGTGACAGTGATGATAACATTTCAACAAAAAGAGAGCAAAGGTAGCATTTTTATAAAACAAGAATTATTAAGCAATGACGCGCGCGCGCGGTAATCGTTCTGTTGAAATTTGTAATACTACAAACACAAATATTTCTTATCAACGAAAATAGACTAAGTAAGTAAAGGTATAATGTGTCTAAATCAGCGTTTCTCAAACTGTGGGGCGCGCCACACTTGAGGGTCGTGATAACTCTACGAGGAGGGCGCGAGCATATTGTAAAGTCGAAAACAAAAGATTGTTTTAAAAAATTATTAATTTACTGAAATTAAACAAACAAAATACATATTGTCATAATAAGAAATAAAATACACATTTACACAGATGTATTACTGTTATAAATATGTCAGTGCTACACAATGTATTTTATAATTAATTTAACAATATTAAGTTAAGAACAAGTTTATTAATTACCAGTGACTCTATTGACTTGTCAAATATATATATATATAATTAAAAACAAAAATCAACACTCATCTTAATAATTTTTGTTCGGCTTATAATTAACTTAACTGCCGATTAAGAGTTATGCGATTCGCTTCCCATTGCCAACCGTTTTCCACGTAGGCACGCCTATGTGATGCATTTGGAGGGGGGAGGAATAAAGAAACAAATAATCTGAAATAAGTAAATCCTTCGCAAACACTGTCAAGGTCCTTTTATTGCACTCCAAAGCCTTCAGATTAACTTTATGGATAGCAGTGCGCAGAAAAGATCATACTTTGGAAAGACGTATATATACGTCCGGGGAAATAAAGGCTCTGCTTAGCGAGACGTTTATATACACCAGGGACACTTAAAAGGTTAAAGTTGTACTGTAGTTCAAGTGTCAAAGTATAATATTATTGAATTCAATACATTGTTATTGTATGAGGGGAGCGCGATGAAAATTATGATTGAATATTGGGTCGCGAATATTACAACTTTGAGAAGCACTGGTCTAAATAGAAGTAAACCATTTGCAAAAATTATGTTTTATTTATCAGTTTTAAGGTGTTCTCTTTACTGGTAAACATTTGTGGTTTAATAAAGGAATGGGCTGTTGATATCCAATAAAAATAGCATAGAAATAAGTAATAATCACATTTTCTCCAAAATAATAATAATAATAATAATAAACTATATGTTTTCTTTTCTGTGTTCAAAAGCTGGTAATATGCATTGACTTGAACTAACCTAAATGAGTCAGAAGTCCCAACGTTTTTCTTACTATTCTCTCAACTTACATTAGAATTATTAACTGAACGAATACAGAAAATGAGATATATTTTTCTACTTTTTAATTGCAATACATGCTTATTTCTGATTAATATAAAACTTTTTAGCGTAAAGAAGACTAAACACTTAGATAAAACTTCTTAACTAATTATATTATGTATTACTGAGAAAATTTTATAATTCCATCGGTTATTAATAATTTATGATTTTACGATTCAGAACTTTTTTAGCACGTTATTACAATTATTTTAACAATGCACGCACGCACGCACACACACACACACACACACACACACACATATATATATATATATATATACAATAGTTTTTAATAATCTCTTCTAGAGAGACTGCAATGACTTGCACACTAAAATTAAAATAATCATGCGGATACTGGAAATTTAAGGAGAAGTTCTACATTACTATCAAAAATTCTTCAATGTATATTAAATTATTTAATTTTATACTAAAATAGGGTTATTACCAATTTTATGGCTAGCCAAACTTTCCCATTACATTTATAATACTTAGCGAAATCCTATTGAAAATAATCGACTGACGTTTTAAACCCATAGGCAAAAATGTATAAGATGTTGGTAGGTGGTATGAGGAATCTGAGACCACATTCGTTGAATTGCACTTTCTAGTTTCTTCAGATCGGATGATACTGGATTCATTTGCCTCTTTCAATCTTATCCCATAGATTTTCGACTGGATTGAGATCTGGTGATTGTGCAGGCAACTTAGTCTGTATATATGAACTATATGTGGACAATACCATCTCTATGACAAGAATCGAATAACTAATACACTCTAGAAGGAAAACATTCCTCAAACCATAGTATTAACTTCAGCAGCTTGAAGTAAATGCAAGGCCCATGCTTTCGTTCTGTGTTTTCCATATTTTCACCCTAACATCTACATGAGGTAATTGGAAATGCAATCATTTCCATTCATCTACTTTCCAATCTTTGAGCTTCTTTGCGAAATGGAGACGTCTGGTGTTGTTCACAGCCGACAATAGAAGTCTCTGAACAGGTCTTCAGTTACCATAGTCTAAACCTATTGAAGTTCAGTGAACAGGTCGTTAAGAGACTTTTGCAGTTGATCTTTGATTAAAACTCCTTGCAATTTGATGAAATGTTAATCTTTTCTTGGACTGCGCTATAGTATGACACTACATAAGATTATAAACCATACAAATTATCAAGATAAGTTTTAAAATTTGTATATGGCAAGCCCATGTGTGAGTCGCTAGTAATTATAGAACTTGTTTTTACTTTAGCACTGATAAATTAACCATCAAATACATTGTGCAGTACTTACATGTTTGTAGTGTTATCAGTGTAAATGTGTTTTTAATTTTTTTTTTTTTATGTCAGAATGTATTTTGTTTTGCTTCCTTTCAGTAAATTAATAATTATTTTAACTACTTTATTTTCGACTTTTTGATGTACTCGTGACCCCCACGTAGGGTTATCTAGCCCCCTAAGGGGCTGACCCCATAGTTTGAGAAACGCTGCTGTAAGCATTAATAACTGTTGCTCTAACTGAGTGTTTTCAATAATCCAGATTAGAATTTCAATTAAATCTCATTTGTTCGCAATTTCATCGAGTGCGAGTGCACATACACATACATGCACGCACAAACACGAATAAAGCATGCGTACACATACACACATACATATATATATTAATATATGATAATTATTTTAATCCTTAATAACTTTCTAATTATCGATGGTCCGTCCCTTCAGGACCCCGTTTGAATGATAACTAGCAATCCGCGTAAAAGGAATATTTTATACTACATCTATCTATTCATCAAGATAATGTGATTTGAACTTCGCGTTTGCCGCTTTTTATATAAACCAAGACTTCTGGAAATTCCGCCATTTTGTTCTTTGTCCTTCGTAATGTAATCGGCTGCTGCTGGCAAATGTTTATTTTTGTTGTGTGTGTTTTCTTTGTGAAGCTGTCTATATATAATTGTGTATTTCTACATGCTCAATGTACAATACACAGGATTCACTAACTACAAGACTGCCTAATCTCAATACCGTAAAAACTGAATACCAACCATCTAAAATATAATCAACTTTTAAGAAAGCATTACCAATACCCACGCCCGGCATTTCGTTACAGTAATCACTACCAATGGCCACGGTTATTTCATATATAGTAGAACATCATTTATCTGAATCAATTGGGACCGAACACCGTTCGGATACTCCATTGTTCGGATAACCAAATGCGATTCGTGTAGTATATTAAACCGGACCCTATACGGATATTGATAATCATCACATGTGGGAAACGTGATTAAAGAAAAAGCAAAATGGGTGCAAAATGTCACAATGTTACTTTTATTGTGGAATATAATCCCTTATTTTTCACTGTACCATTGTACACCTTTGTTTTTTCGCTGCAATGTCTCTGATTCTCTTGAGCAGCAGTAGTTGAGTAGGAAAGCATTCTGATAGTTGATCGTATCACTCCACAGCTGTCTCTAACGCAGAAAACGCGTCAGCATTTAATGAAACCCTTGTTATTTTCGTTGTTGTTGTCCTCGTCTTCACTCGTTTCATCGTCGACAAGGTCGGATACTTCTTGCATGGAAGTCATAATCTCATCATCATTTAGCATTTGAAATCCACAGTCTTCTGCATCCCATGCCATCTCAAATTTGTACATGTTCTTCATCGCATTCTTGAAATCCTGGGTTCGATTGGACAAATGAGGTAATCTCCTCCCTGTGGTCGTCATCGAAGTCATTTTCATATTCTAAATTTAGCCACAGCTTATTCCATGTATTTTTCAGGCTCTTTCGAGCGAATCCCACGCTACGGCGCCCTTCATATTGATCTTTTCAGCCAAAGCAGCTACACTTTTATCGTCGTTTTCTTCCAAAAGTCATTTTTAACCCCACGCGAAACAACTGTTGAGCATTATACTATTCGGAAACATATTCATATGCAGTACATGTAGTTGACAAAAAAAATAATAAATAAATAAATAAACTGGTCCGGATAATAAATTTTCGGATAAATGACGTTTTTCTGTATATAAATATATAATACATTTAGGGCTTTATTCGTTACATCAATTGGTTTGTTTTCTGAGAGAACAACGTTGTGTTAACATATTCAGTAATTATGTATATATCATGTTTATTAAAATTACAATCTCGCAAAACTGTTTACATATATTTCACTTAGTATTATTATTTTGAGTACATCATATCACCCAAAAAATAATTTCTGTAATTAAAATTAATTATGTGTTTTAGTTAGAAACAAGATACAATTATTTCTAATAAATGTGTTGATTTGATAGATAAGTAATATATATTTGAATATATGATACAGAGTTATTTTTTTGCAAAAGAGAATAACAAAAAATTTATAAATATATTAATTAGTATTATCTACTCAAACATACAGATTGTATATACTCCTAGAAATCTCTACCACAACTTAGTTCCAAGTCCTTCTAATTACTATCCAACGGATCTAAGGTTGTTTTTTCGATAAAACAAGCTAAAAAAATTTAAAATCTTTTTTCATGCATTATCTAAATAAATTAAATAAAATATAGATTTTTTTTTTAAACTGAATAAATTAAGTCAAAAATTAAAATCCTGGTTCGCACTGTTTTTGTACTCGATATTATTCCTACTATTCCATTTTTTAAAAAAATGTGATACCTCCTACTTTTTATTATTATCATTCTAAAATTTTATTATTATTAAAATTCTCCTAAAAAGTGTAAATTGAAAACGGCAAGAAGTGGGAAAAATAGATAAGTAAAAAAAAAATGCCAAATGAAGGCGGTGATGAGATCCTACCAGACATTTTTTGGGAACAGTTTAATTGGATTGTCAAACCTATAATGGGTTTTTTGTAGAGTTCTCATTCGAATTAGACACTAAAAGGGAACTTTCATCTGATCACTTAGAGAGGTCATTTAGAGGACTTTTTAAAGACAATGTTCTTTCAATTTCTCATTTATTTCTTCGAGAAAATGCGATACTCTTTGACATTTTAAGAATCACATCAATTGAGGAGAAAATATTCATAATGAAGCACACCAAAGATGTTGTTTCCCTGCAATGATGCAATGATTGCGGTAAAATGAATTTTACAAGGAAATTACTCGTCCAATAATTGAATTATAAGATTATGGTAACCCTAGAAGATGTGTACAGGGTTGTCAGATTAAAGAATTTATCGTCCTTGGGGACATATTTGGTGACACATTATACTGACAAGAATACTAAAAGGTTCCTGTAGGGATCTTCGCTGGGATCTTCTCTTCTGGAAATTTCTTAGAGCTGCATAAAAACCGGTGAGCTTTAGAGTTCAGAATCAGTTTTGCATCTAGAAAGCCATTTCTGGAGCACTGTAAAGCTTGTTTATAACGATTGTGTTTTTCCATTACTATATAACCATCAGAATAATTTTATGAATATCAGTGCTCAGAATAGATCGTACTTCGAAAAGACGTATATATACGTCCGGAGCAATTTTTCGCTTTGGTTGAGCGAGATGTTTATCTATGTCGGTGGCCCTTTAGAGGTTAATGCGTGTTGTCAATTTAATGTCAGAGTATATTATTATTCAATTCAATACATTGTTATCTTGTGGAGGGGAGCAATGAAAATTATGATTGAATATTGGGTCGCAAGTAGTGGAAGTTTGAGAAGAACTGGGTTTAACGTGAAATTAATAAAAGTGAATTATTGTCGGTATCTATTGGGTAGGATTTCGTGTCTGAATTAATGACGTCTCAATCCCTACTGCATTCATATCTCTGCGAATATCTGGTGAATGATGTGACGTTTTCGCGTTACACATCTGAAAAATCGGCTTCTATTTGTGGATAGGATAACAGCTTTCCTATCCACACGTACACCCCTAAATATTGAGGGGGTCTTTCATCTGTCATCACCCCGAAATCAATGGCAGGAACCCCAATGGACCGATTCAACACCTGCTAGTCGGAAAATCCGAGTGCAGTTTGAGGTGTTAGAAAGAAACTGCCCCATTCCAAGATCATGTATTGGTAAGGGGAGTCCGTTGGAAAACACGAAAGAGTACGGTTGTGTTGTCTCCTCCCTCACAAATAACATATTCTAAACTCAGTGTCGGTTTATTCATTAGGCACTTGGAGCGGGAGCCCATGGGCCAGGGGCTTGGAAGGACCCGGATAATCTGGACATAAACAGATTTTCACATTATAAATTTTGATTCTTCAGTGCCAAGGGGACCGTACATCTTTTGAAACCAATGCCTGAAATGAGCATAAATCGGCACTGTTTGACATAATGAACAATTAATCTTATGAACAACTTCAATGTCAATGTATGGAATGTAATTAATAGCTGTGACGTAAATAAACCAATGATTTAATTTTCTTAACTCTCTAACTACCATTAATTTTCTCAAACGTCACAATGAGCATCACTTTCAACTCATTCAATACGAGGTGGGGGCACCACGACAGCTTTTTATATTATACATAATATTGAACTATATTTTTATGATTCAAAAACACTTTTTTCATTTATGTTTCTCTTTTTTTTCGTAATAAAACATATTAAAACGTAAAGCAAACATTAACAAATATAAAATCAAATCAGGTATACGTTTTTTCCTCTTAAATTCGAAACTTGAAGACCAAAGACACAAATTGAAGTTGCATATTAACCCATTTATGCCTGTTTGAAATATAAACCAACTTTCCTCCTTTCAACCTACCTCCAACAACCTCTTTGCAAGCAAACATCTGCAGCAGTGACTAACTGAATGTTTTAAACGAAATTGCTATGCCCCTGCGAAGCAGGTTAAAGTCACAAATCTAACCACAAACGCAATCTTGAACTTCTAAATTACAAAAAACTTTCACTCGACTGCTATTCCCAAAATGGAACAATAGGCATAAATGGGTTAATATTCTCCGATACTGCTTTATATTGTGCTCTAGGAAATAATCAGAAGCTTTAAATGACTTAAGAATACCCTTAAAGTATATAAAACGTTTTCCAATATGTTCCTAAAAAGTCACTTATCGTACTGACTTACGATACTTTTCTGAAATCCAAACGTTGAGGTCCCAAATGTTTTGCTTCTGAAATTGAAAATGGAGCTCGTTTAAGCTTCACTCACGTGCCCCTTGGGCCAAAAGGACTCTGGTTCATACTAAATTTTACTACCCCCTCCCCCTTTTTATCTTGTACACAAGACAGAAAATCGAATGGTTTATTGGATTTTATTGCTCCGAGTAAAAGAGCGGAACACACGTTATAGGTGGTTTGTTATTGATTTCTTTACAACCAAAAGTAGTTTCTGAGCTTCATAGAGAATGAAAAAGGTATGTGCCCTTTCCGAGTTTATGTTGTTATACTTTTTTTTTCTTAAAAAAAAACGAAAAGTTTCGTTTGGTTCCTCCCATGTGCATTTGCTGGTTGCAGTGGAGAGGTTCACGTATTTTGTTGTTTGAGAGTGAGAAACAATGTTGGGTATTCTGAGATTTTGTCAGATTTCTGACTGATTGATAAGCAATGGTATTTTAAATACATTGATTTTGTTGAAAATTACGTCTATTTTGCTTATTAAACCTTCTCGGTGGCTTAAGGGTAGTAGCCTGACTCGTAAGTCTAAGGTTGCGGGTTCGATTCTAGCAAGAGTCGATTGATTTTCTGGATACGAAAATCATTGGCACGTGCATCATATGAATAAATTAGTGCTTCTCAAACTTTCAATATTTATATATATCTTCTAATATCCTATCAAAATTTTCATCTCCCCCTCCCCCTACAATAAAAATGTATTGAATTCAGTTATACTATACTTTGATGCTAACGTTAAAATACGATTTAAATCTCTTAGGTGCCACTAGCATATATAAACTTTTATCTTACCCAAAAGCGTTATTTTCCCCCGACATATATCTACGTCTTTCTGAAATATGATCTTTTCTGAGTACTGCTCCATAAAAATATTCCGAAGGCTATGAACTGCAATAAAAGGATCCTTTACAGTGTGTCCGGTGGCATTTGAGTGAAATGCGTAGCCTTTAATTGACAGTTAAGGGATTAATTATGAACCGAACAAATGATCAAGTGTTAGTTTTTGTATATAATTTTTTTATATATGACAAGACCATGGGATCACTGGTAATTATTAAATTTGTTCTCAACTTAGTATTGTTCAATTAGTTATCAAATACAATGTGTACATTTATAAGTATATTATATCAGTGCAAATGTGTATTTTATTTTTCATTATGTAGAATATATTTTGCTTACTTCAGTAAATTAGTCAATTTTTTTAAATAATCATTTTTTTTAGACTTTTCATTATGCTCGCAAACCAATCGTAGAGTTATCACGCTCCCCAAAGGGGGGGAGGAGCGCCCTACATTTTGAGAAAAGCTGGATTAAATGGAATGTAAAAATTCCTTCTCCTATCCTCCCATTGGATAGAAAAAAATAAAGGCTTATTTATCCCTCTGGCTGCTCATACCGCGATTTCCCCTTTTGTGCATTTTCCCGACTATTTAGCTGTGCAATACTTAATGCTCCTGTTTATGTTTCCATTTATGTTTTTAAGTCAGTGTTTCTGAAACTGTGGGGCGCGCCCCCTAAGGGGGCATGTTAACTCTACGATGGGGGCGTGAGCATATTGAAAAGACAAAAACAAAAGATTATTTAAAAAAATATTATTAATTTACTGAAAGCAAACAAAAAAAAATACATTCTGACGAAATAAAAAAATAAAATACACATTCACACTGATATAATACACTTATAAATGTATCAATAGTGTACAACGTATTTTCTAAAATTATAGCTTAACAATACTAAGTTAACAAAAAGTTTGATAATTACCACTGACCCCAGTGGCTTGTACTAATACTTATCTTGAAAATTTGTATGGTTTACAATTAATCCCTTACCTGCCGATTAAAAAGTTACGCGATTAGCTCCCCCTATGCCACCATTTTCCACGTAGACGCGTTAATGTAATGGGGATCTTTTGAATGGGGGGAGTGCAAAAATCCTCTAAAATAAGTAAATCCTTCACAAACACTGTCAAGGTCCTTCTATTGCATTACAAAGCCTTCGGAATTGTTTTATAGATAACATTGCAGAGGAAAGATCATACTTCGGAAAGACAAGTTCAGAAAACGAATGCTTTGCCTGAAAGAGACGTTTATTTACGCCGGTCTCACATAAAATGTTAGAGTCGTATTTTAGTCTTAGCGTCAAAAATAGCCTTATTGAATTCAATCCATTGTTATTGTATGAAGGGGGTGCGATGAAAATTATAATTGAATATTGGGTCACCAGCATTGAATGTTTGAGAAGTACTGTTTTAAGTTCATACTCTTTTTTTGTAATCTAATTCTATATTTCAAAATAAAAACTCTTTTACAATTTTTTTGTATATTTTAACTCATAAAGCATGCAGATTAGGAACAAGTAATAAAACACAACGCAAATTTTGAACCTCCTTTGATAAGATAACAACGCAGCGAGAGGATTAAACTGAATGTCTTCTCCAAAATGAAACAGCCACCTGAACTTCTGGAATTTGAAAAGATAAATACTTCCATTCGGTTTAATAAGGTTTGGATATGCAAACTAAGGATTATTTTTTCCCTCAGAGAAAGATGGAATGCAACTTTAAAATTAAAAAAAAAATTAAAGAAGTCAATAATGTCATTCGTTATGTATGAATTTTTTAGTGTCGTGCAATGTAAAAAGTGCAATTAATGTTATTATAATATAAAAAAAAAATGAAATATTTTTTTGCAATTACAAATATATATTTGTTGCATTTTGAAATATTTAATTCAATTTTTAATAAAAAATTATTTACAAGTAAAAAAAGTAAGTATGTAATGTCAGCAATTATGTATGAATTAAAAATTAGTAGCGTACTTTGTAAGTAACATTAATGCTTTTTTTAAATTTATTTTAAAAGCACGATTTGAGCAGGTAATGCACAATTTGCAATAAATGTAATAGAAACATATTTGTATTAAATTTTTATAAATATATTTATATCAATTCTTGATTTAAATATGAATTATCTGATACATTTTTATTAGAAGAAAAATAATACCTTAACAAAGACAATACTTACAATGTAAAAATTTTCAAAAAAGTAATATATATGTGTGGTCGCCCACTAAGAGTATTATCTAAAATAGCTAATTTTAATAGATTAAATATCGTTCTTTGAATGTCCTTTAAAAATTTATGATTTTTTTATAATTAGTCTTCTAAAATTTGAAAAAAAGGTTAAATGATCATAGAATATAATCACATAGGCAATCTTTGAAAAATAAAAAAAATAAAAATTAGAAAACGCAAACTTTGATTGTATTAATATATGATTTGAGAGAAATGTTAATTTTTTTTAAAATGAAAAATGTTGGTAAATAATCAAACATTTTTAAAATATTTACAAATTTAGAATTTTATTAATTTTTAAAATGTTTTATTGGTGTGTAACATAGTAAAGGTTTTGCAAGTAGTATATAAAAAATATTTTTGCAATAACAAAGGTAACGGAATTTCTTAAGAGGATATTTTTTCTCAAATATATTTTGCTTTAAGGTATCCGACTACTTGCGACTTTTTTTTTGAAAAAATGAAGATATGGGGATTTTTTTGTGATTTTTAGGTTTATTTAGTATATTTTAAGCAAAAAATCCTAAAATTGAAAACAGAAAAAAAATTTATTAATATTAAAATGGGAAAAAACTGGTAAAAATGTACAAAAAATTTATAAACGGGGCCCGCTCTGAACAAAAAATTTTTCGAATAAATTCTCAATTTTTCAGTTTTAATGTGTTACTTGGTTATTCCTGTTTAAAATGACCTTCAGGCTAATAAATATTTTAATTTTTACAAAAACTAGAAACCTCTATCTTAGTGACTATATGAAATTGCTTAAAAAACAGTGATTATATTCACATAAAGGACTGTAAATTTTGAAATAATACAATGATTGATAAATCTGAAGTACAAAATACTTCTTCTCTTATACAAAACATTTACAAAAAGTTTCATTAAATTATTTTCAAAACTTTTTGAGCAATCGCTGCTCGCGTTTGAGTGTTTCGAAAAAAAAAACACATTTCAATTAAAACGCATTTTAAAGTTTGACATCTTGTGTAAAGTTATGGAAACTTCTTTAGTTCAAACACTTGTAGTTTTTGTTCTATTGAATGGAAAATAAAAAGCTTGGTATTTTTATTAAGCTTATAAGATGGTCTATCAAATAAAATCATAACACAAATTTGTCAATTTTTGAAAAAAATCATGATTTTAGGAAGAAAAGGTGATTTTGCTTTTATGCTCTGATTTCTTACTTATTTGCCTTATATGGCATGTCACACTGTGAACGACTTACCCCTGAAGTTATTCCTTCACCGTCTTGTCTACCTTAGAGTGTGGGAGAAGTAAAAGCAGATCCAGAAACCTCCATTATAACCAATATTTTTTTTTCTCAAGCTCATTAATCAGCAACAGATTAACCTTTAAGTGAATGTCCTAGGAGTGACAAAGAGAAAGTAATAAACCCTAAGCGAACAAGCGCAAGTAACCAATTTAACTTAACTTAATCTATCGTTGACTGCAAATCCCCAATCCACTAATTTAATACAGTGACAAACACCGGTCTTAATATTAAGCTGCGAAAATCAACTTTATTCTATCTCACCTTCGTAGTGACTGTAACAGCTTCTCAGCTCCTTTTTTTACAATTACTAAAACTCTGTATTTTTAAATTCAAACTAATATACATATCAAGGTTTCTTCTTGAGATGGATTGTTGTGAATTAAATTAGTGAATTAGTGAAACGATCGCGTAAAGATCCATCGCAAAACCTATTTTAGATTTAATTTTATGTATTTTTTTTATTTATATTACTTATAAAACATTAAAGAAATGCCATTTCTTTCAATAAAAATAATTTCATTCAAAAGTTTTATTTGTTGCTACTTTTTTCACAAATTATCCATCATTCTATTTATTATGATTTTTTTTTTATTTTCCCTCGATCTCAAAGTGTCTATGAATGGCAACACATTCCTTTAAAAATGTAATTAACTTTTTAAAGCTATGATCAAGATATCTTCAGTGATAAAGTAAAACAAGGGGAAAATACACAAGAGACTATCTTAAACTGTTTTTACTCCACTAATCGTTTTTTTTTTATCCTAAGACCGAATTCTTTAGGGGAGGAATGGAACAAAAGCGTTTTTTACGGACCATTAAATTTTTACATAAAAAGTTTAATTAATCTTCCTGTATGTAGCATTTAATTAGAAAAAGAGAAGAATAATGCTACCTGAATAGAAGTAAAGAGAAAACATTGACTAAATCTTTTTTTTTCTTTCACGAAAGGTATTTTTCTTTTCAAAAAAACGTTTACTAATAAGTCTAGCATTTAAATGCAAGTATTCCTTAATAGCCAAGTGTGCTTAGCGCCATCATTGTTCATTTATTTTAAAAGGACTTGCATTAAAGAAAAATAGATATATTTTTTAAATGGAAGAAATATTTTTGTTGTTGTTATTGATACCAACGAAATTCTTCGCAGCAAAGGGCTAGTTTTACGTCTGTCGTTAGCTGTAGCTTTGAACATGTAAAAGTACAACATGTGTGACAGATCTCTTGGGAAATCTTTGGGCTATCAATTCGCTTTATTCACAACCAGCCCTTCGTAAAAAGAGAATCGTGATAAGTAAATTAACTTACTATAAATAGGTGAGGATTTCCAACTTTAGAAATAGAAGAAGCAGAGATATATTCTAGACTGGTGAGATTGTTATTAAAGGTATAATATTTGAATTATAGAGCTTTGATTATTAATAGAACGAAACCTTAAAGTGGCAATTTCTTACTAAGATTGAATTAAAATTAGATTAAATTAGATAAATAGTTAGATCCTGAATTAAGAGAAGGTTCAAGTTTGTTAGTTGACTAATCACTTACGCGTTACTGTCGTTGTTCCACTTTACCCTTACCCTACGGCATAGCAGTAAGCGTCACTAACCACTATACCAGATAGCCGCTAAAATTACTTCGATTCTTTGAATGGTTTTCAATGAATCATATTTAAGGACCAGACGTCCTGTGCGATGCCCTTCACATTCCTATAAAATTGACAGTGAGCATACATCTCGTCTATTGAAGGGAACCCGCGTAACGTATAACCCACACGAAGCTCGAAGGTAAATTCATGACTTGACCTAACAGTAGTCGGAATTCCTATTCCTCAAATGAACTTTCTCAGCATCTCTTGTGACTGCAGGTGATGTTTCGTTCTCATTCTAAGTCTCCAGTGACCGACAAACAAAACTATTTCAGCTACAAACAATCTAGAAAGAAAATTGGTTTTCGGAAATGTGTTTTAAATCTAGTACACACGTGCTCAAAGCTACGGATAACAACTGGAGTACACCTAGCCTCTCGCGAGGATCACTTTGTGGACCTTGATATGATGTTACTTTGGATCGCGTCAAACAAATTATTAAGTTTCTTCTTTTCTTCTTACTTAAGATGTAAGTCTGTGTAAAAATATGGCTAGCCATGTGTATCTTCTTTACTTCACCAGATATTAATACATACATTATCTATCTTAAGATATCCGACTACTTGCGCCAACTTTTTTTTTTGAAAAAATGGAGATATGGGGATTTTTTTGTGATTTTTAAATTTATTTAGTCTATTTTAAGAAAAAAATCCTAAAATTGAAAATAGAAAAAAAATTGTTATTAGTAAAATGGGGGGAAAAACTGGTGGAAATGTACAAAAAAATAAATAAACGGGACCCGCTCTGCACAAACATGTAATGAATAAATACTCATTTTTTCAATTTTGTTGTGTTACTTGTTATTCATGTTTGAAATGACCTCTAAGATAAGAAATATTTAATTTTTACAAAGACTAGAGCACTTTATCATAGTGATTATATGAAATTGCTTTAAAAAAATGTGATTATATTCACTTAACCCGCTTTCACTCGCGCCTGTTTTTGCTACCGTCGTTACTCGCGGGGTGTAGAGAACACCCCAAACTTTTAACACGTGTATTTAATTATGAAAATAAAATTAAGACATTATGATACATATTTATAAAGTATAAGATGTTTTTTGTATTATACAAATAAAATTATTAAATTTATTGCATACAAATGAGACTAACATTAATTTAAACTAAACATACAAAATTTTCATTTTAAAACACATAATTTTACATTTTTTCATAAACCAGTATAAAACATATATACCAGTACTAAATATACTTTATAATTAATGAAATAATGATATTAGAAAGTAAAAAAATAATATTTTAATCATTTTCCAAACATTCAGAGCAGACTGTATACAAATGCTCAACTTCTCGAGGGATTTCTCAGCCCCCCAGATAAACTTTTGAAGGTCATTACATTCCAATCCTTCGAGAAATAGGGATTGCATCAAGCCTGAAGGTTCAATGACCTAAAATGTGCAGCTATAGAAAAAATCGTGGTTCTGCGCATTCTTTTTAGAATCCTGGGAGGATTTTCTTGTTCCTGGGGTGTACAGAACACCCCGCGCGAGTGATCGCGGGATAAGGAACTGTAAAGTTTGAAATAAAACAGTGATCGATTAATCTGGAGGTCAAACACTTCTACTGTTATACAGAACATACACAAAAAATTCCAGCAAATTATTTTCAAAACTTTTTGAGATATCGGTGTCTCTGTGTGAGTTTTTCGAGAACAGTCATTTCGAGTAAAATGCATTTTAAAGTATATCTTTCTTAAAGTAATGTAGCATCTGCTTTTACTAAAATATCTTAGTTTTTGATCTAGTGAATGGAAAATAAAAAACTTGGTATTTTTATTAAGCTGTTAAAATTACCTATAAAATAAAATCATGATAAAATTTGACAATTTCTTAAAAAAATAATGATTTTAGGGTATTAAGATGACACAGTACGATTCAATTGACAAATAATCGATAAAAAAAAACAAATTTAATTTTCTTAGCCTGTTATTTTTTATATACTTTTCTACAAACTCACAAAATTTGAAAGCTCTAAGTTTAAAAAGCGCAGAGTGGTGATAACTTATACGTTGTTGTTTTTTTACACATCCCAATGGCAAATCAAAACTTTAAACTGACTTATCTCAGAAAGATAAAATAACTAGTTTTTCTTCATTTAAAATGCCAAGGCTTTTTTTTTATTGCGCCTAATACTTGGAAATCGTTTTCACATGTTGCTAATAGTACATAAAATAACAGTTGGTATGCATTTTTAAATCAAAGCAATACTTATTTTTAAAAAAAAAAAAAATAATTGAATTTATAATTTACCCTTTTTTAAAGGAATTTTCAATAAGCATTCATAAAAAGAGGTATTGTACGAGTACCAATCATGTCATCGGAAAACCCATGCCCATTTTTGTTATACATAGTTTGACGTACTTGTAAATCAAATTTCACATGTAATATCTTCTGGGAAGAGTAGCATTTTAAAATCACTTCATAAGTTTCAAGTTTTTCCCTTAAAAATTAAATGGTCAGCTTTTCATGAAATTTTGATATCAAAATCTGTTTTGCATCATACATACACATAAGAGGCAACCAAAAAATTATGAAAATCATTAAATTAAAAAATTTTGTGTAAATCGTACATGTCCCCTTAATGGAATACCTCAAGATTAGTAATACTAAAGAAATGAAAAAAAAAATACCAAGACATCTAATGACGCTTGTTGTTGTTGTTGCACGCCCCCATTAGTCGGGAGTGCTAGACCAGGTCCATGACATTGTAAACTTTCAGGAAGTTCAACACCAGCAAGGGATCATCTGCTAAATCCTACTTGGTGAGCCCCAGCCATTCGAGGATGTGAGTAGGGGAGGCTCAGAACAGTTCGTGCACATTTCAAAGCGCTTGCATCTTTCGGAAAATTACATTTTTTTTATATGGCCACTTCGAAAGCGGACTAGAAGAGTTTGATCCTGTCTTGTAAAACCACGAGCCAGAGAGCCTCCAGGACGAGAACACCAGTAGGGTCTCCCATGCCGGGCAGGTCCTCGTAGGGTAGGAGTCAGACTAAATGGGATACCACCTAGAGCTAAGTCGGTCCTCTACCTATCTTTAAGTGCTCTATTCCTGTGGCTAACAGAGGCTGCAACTTTTCCCCATCCATGAACAGTACAGTTACTGACGCTTGTAATCACATCTAGCAAAAAAGAATATTGCAGGAAAATGCACTTTTATCTTTAAGTACACTTTACCTTCCTGCTCACGTCATATTCTCATCTATGATTTTGGTTACGGAGTGAGTGAGTGAAAGTTTTTATTCATGTCCCACTCTAAAGAAACACGAAGTCGTTTGGTGACAGATTTCGTAATTTTTAACTTGGGTCAAGTGGCGAGGACGATACCTAAACTGAAACCACCCATTTCGAAATACCACGCCACACTAACGGGATGAACCCGAGCTTCGACAGATCCAACGTGCAACGGTTTTCTCGACCCAGTGAGTCTTCAGTGGAGCCAGGACATGAGCCCATGTCATTCTGGCCACGGGTTCGTGACCATAACCATTTCGCTAACGGAATCTTCATCAATGTCTGTGAATATTTCTAAATCTTTTTTATTGAATTTATGCACTTACATTTTGAAAATATTCACTAACTAATGTATAAATACATATAATGCACAATATAATGCACAAATACATATAATGCACAATATTCCTCGCCCATCCGGTATAGTGGTTAGCGACGTTGACTGACTTGCCGTAGGGCCTGGGTTCGAATCTCGGAGAAGACATAGATGTTTGTAAATGTATAATGAATTCGCAGTATGAATGTATTATAAATAGCCATCGAGTGGCAAGTCCTCTCGTGAGGTTGGTGGAAGAGGAAGTGAGGTGGGAGGTCCCTGACCACCCACAGGTGTTCTCCCTCGAAATTGGAGTGGAAACGAGCCAAATCGTACAGTCACCTATATGATGCTCAAAGCTGTGGCTAACGACATGCGTCACTTAGCCCTTTACCATGATTAATTTCGTGGTCCTCGATCTGGCCTTTGTTGATCAGGTGGCATCAGAAACAACAATATCCGTCTTTGGTTAAGAATCGAGATGTGTATGTGTGTTAGCTAACAAAAACCCTCTTGTAAATTTTAAAGTGCAATGTTAAGTCGATTTATCTATCTCTGAATATGTTAATAGCATTATTAATAAGTTGAATTATAAAAGTTATGTTTAATTTCTCATTCTTTCACAGTGTTTCTTCTCCTGTTAGCACCTAAATAGAGAAAGTAAAACGGGAAGAACTAATTCAAGGGATAAAGATAGTTACATCTCGCTTTTTCTATGATTGAGAAAAAAGATAAACAATGCAAATGCAATATTTGGATACATTACAAATGTACTTGCTCATAAAAAGTCATTTAAATATATTTCTTTTACCATTAATTGCAAAAAGGTTTTTTAAATCCTTGAATACTACATTCAGAATTTTAGCTTGTAAAAATTGAAATTTCGGTAGGAACATCATCCCTCTTAAAATAATATAATCCTTATAGTAATAAATTTTTCGTTCAGACATGTCTAAGATTAATATTCCATTTTCCGTAAAATCACGCGTATAACCATCACTTTTAACACAAAAGATAAGATCGCAATTTACGGGTGCTCGTTATACGCCGGGTATAAAATAGATATCTGTAAAATTTAAAAGAAAAAGTGAAACAAAAATTAGACTTCTACATACATGGAAATTTTGCTTATTTAAAACAAAAAAATACAAAATAAATGACCAAATTAAAAAAAATAATGATATACGTACCCACAATATTAAAAAATGACACACCTAATAGACTTTAAATGTCTTAGCTCTAGGAGTATGCTAATTCTTTTCAAAAGCCTTGAAACATAACTCCATTAAATAACTTCAAAGCATAGAGTTCATATAGGACTTCAGGTTTCTTTAAAAAAAGAGGAATGCGCGTTATATGGTGAACATACCTAAATATTAATAAATGCTGCTTGTAATTATAGGTGCACATTATACGACAGATTTTACAGTACAGTAAGACCCCACTTAACGCTGTTTCGTTTAGCGCTGTTTCGGTTTAACGCTTTTTTATTTGAATTGTGGGATTCCCCGAATTAGCGGTAGATTTCTCGATATACGAAGCAGTTTATCTGTGTTTCTTCTTTCCGGCGGTGTTACACGAACGTAGTTTTATTGTTTCAAACATTTGTTAACGTTATTGTAAGTATAAATTTATATAATATAACGATTGCTATAGAGACAAATATTATGACTTTTAGTTTTTATCATGGGTGATAGTAAAAAACACGAAAATAAAGCAGCAAGAAAAGAAAAAAAATGCAGGAGCAAATTTTGACAGGAGTTCAAAGGCAAGACGGGGAGTTATGGATGCTTTATCCTCTTACCAACAGCTTCTTACAGTGCGCAAAAGGAAAATGCAAATTACATTAGATGCCATCTTGAAAAAAAGGCAGAAAACTGGAAATATTGAAGATACTGTATGATCTGAAATGTAAACATACTGACTTAGAATTTTATTTATTTTTATATGTATATTAATTTATTATGTTTCTATATTTGTAAGAAATACATTTTTGTTTTATTGTTATAAAACACATAATTGATAAATTTAATGGTAAAATACCTGACCAATTTACTACCCATCTTCCCCAAACCCCATCATTTACATGATGAGATAACCTCGTTTAACGCTGTTTCATATTACGCTCAATTTGATGGTACGTATACCCCGCGTTAATCGGGGACTTACTGTATTTAAATTTTTCAAATTTGCTTACAAATCTTTGAAAGATAATTTTTAATATAGTAAACTTACTTTTTAAAAGAATCGAATTTTACAAATGTCTGACATTTTCTCAATTCATTTACATTGATCATAAAGAAGAAAAACTAGATGGCAACTCCTTAAAATCTTTTGATCATCCAAAATCAAATTAATTCCAACTAAATTTTAAATTTGATTTATTTTAACAAATAAGGATTCATGTTTACTCTCTGTTCCATCAGGGAGTTTACAAAATATACTTAACACAAAAGATTGCAAAATCCCAGAAAATTCTTCTGTGATATTGTCCAAAGCCAAAAGTCCCAATCACTCCCCTTATTTATTCCTTAACCTTCCAAAAAAAAGGAAACCTCTCTTTCCAACAGATCTTCTTACAAATGCTATTCAAACAAAACGACTGATCCTAGAATGTAGATGTTTATAAATAATACAGAAGTCTCAAACCAATATTGGATACTGAGAAAAGTAAAGGATGTTTCAGACTGGAATAATGCATAACCAATTTCATTCTTGCGCATCCCTTCCCACGGGGTAGCCAATGATCAGACGTTGCAGTCACGTGACATGTTTTGATAGATGACTTGACCCCCTGGTAGCTGCTTTCTATTTCCATTCCCCAACATTTCGTCCCATGATGCCTTTTGCAATGTTTGAAGCTCAGCTTTGAATCTTCTGAACACGTGCCTAGAAACCGAAAAATTGTGTATTTTTTTAAAGTTTAATCTTCTTTTGTTGCGTTTGAAAATATTTATAGATCTTCTCGTGTAGGGAAATATATACAGAGGTAAGAAGAACTAAAATACAATGCATGCAGCGGCATAGAGTGGGCTTTCTCCGCCTGGAGCAAACCGCAAATCTGTCGCCTCTCTATTTTAAATATTTGTCAAGAAAATTAGTAAAAGTAAAAAAAAAGCAACTTTAAATTTTTTTATTGATTATAAATACAATTTTCGTGTTTTTTTCATAACAAAATTTATTACACAATTGTCATTTTCTATATGCACATGCCCTGTTCAATTGCTAGAATAGGTAAATTTGTTAGTCTTAACGTGGACATAGTCGATCTGTGAGATAATTTTTGATTAATTTTATCTTAGAGAAGCTTCTCTCGCAACTGGCATTACTGATGGTAGATGTTAAAAAAATTCTCAACATCATGGCAATGTTTTTTAAGCCATCTTCAAGTTTGAACTCAGTAATATATTTTAAAAAACCCAGATAGCCGGACCTAATAAGTTCTTTTTTTTACAGTCTGGTTTGTTGCAGCTACGAAAGCTTGTAGACGTACGCGCTCAAGTAGGAATTCTTCTTTATTAATGTCTTGAGGAGCTTGATCTAAGTTAAGTTCGTCCATTCTCAAAATCACTTCAGGTCTTACAAAATCATATTTTTGTGTCAGATTCTTCAACTGATGGAATCTTTCTTGAATTTCAGTAGTTACTCTTCTATTGAAGAAAACGTTGTTCGCCTCAAGTCATCTTCGTACAATAACTGAATATCTTTACATCCGTCGCCAAATATATGCTTCCTCCTGATTCGTCTTGGGGGTTCAAAAGAAATTTCAAGCTCTTCACATAAATTTTTAGCATATATTAAAAGGTCATCCATGAATTCCTCTCATTTTGCTTCTAATACGGTCTGTAAAGCACTTATTTTTTAAACACATTGATGGATATTTAGTCACTTTGTTTGCAAACAATTTTAAGCATCATTGACATCACATAGTACCGGCTCCCAGAAACGTAAGTAACATAAAAAGGAATGCGCGATTGCATAGCGACTATAATAAAATTCCTGGATCTGTGCGTGTATTAAAGCTCTCATTTATTTCCGTCAACTTCGTCGCGCCGTCGCGACTTGGAGTTTGAAATATTTTTTGAACTTAAATATCGCGGTGCTTGCCGCCGCCCCTTTTCGTATGCCGCCCGGGGCCAGGGCCCCCTTCGCACACCCCACGCTACACCATTGAATACATGCAATATTAAATAAGTCTTAATGGATTGTTAAGTTTGTGTGTGTAGTGTTTATCGAATAATATATTTTTTATTTAATATCTATCATGTATCTATACATAATTGAATTATTTCAAATACCCTTACAGTAAAGAGAAAGAATATGTATTATTACAAATCTTTGTTACCTTTTTTAAAAGAAAAAAATATGACCCAAAACCCAGTTCTTAAATGGTGAGTAATTACATTTGATTCTCTAAGAAAATAAGCTATGTTTTTATTTTTCAATCATACTTGGATTTTAAAAAAAATATATATATATCTAGCTTTATACTTTCTATAATCATTAATTACATTCAAAATTCTTTCAGGAAAGTACAATATAACATATTATATATATATATATATATATATATATATATATAATCCAGACTTGATTATATAAAGCTTATTAAAGGGGAAAACATCTATACCCAGACATTATTTTAATAATTTTGCTTTGATTACCTATTTTACCATAGACATGTAGTTCTGAATATAAATTTTAAAAAAAGAACATTGTATAGAATCACGACTTACAATTTCCAATATGTCCAATAACTTTGTTAGGTTGTAGGTAAACAATTTGCTCTTATTACATTTTATCACAAGCAAAATTGTTGCATTACACTAATGTCTTGGATTCTGCAATGTATCTAATTACTTTTAGGACACATAATTTATATAAACGATTACCTTGAGTAAATTTCTTACTCTTGATAATCAAGAGTAAGAAAATCTGATCATATTTAAATATTTCACTGTCAGAATTGAACTTTTTCTAACTTCAAAACTCTTATTCTGTGTGTGTGTTTGGTAAATACTTCACAACAAACTAATACGTTTCAATCAACGAAATCAAAAAACTTTTCCTTTTCTCCTTTTACGAAATGTTGCGTTAAAACATCCCTAAAATTCAATATATCTCCAGATGCGAAGATGCATCCATTTGCGTAGGAGAAAAAGGAAGGCATATTACAAGGTTTAAACTTTGAGTAAGGAAAGATCTCATTAGAGAGAGTAAGAAAATGACGCAAAAGAGAGTCATTTTTCATGCTGATAATTTGCTTACTGAGAAATTCCAGCAAATTTGATGTTTTCTATTTCTTTGAATTCCTTTAATTTTGGTTTTTAATACACTTTTTTATTTGGGCTAATAGAGTTTGAAAGTAAAATAAGTGGAAAACTACTCGGTTATTTTTACTATTTTTCCGTTAAGGCAGAACAAACATGGAGATACTTCATCGGAGAATAAATTTATATACAGAATTTTACCTTTTGATTAATTTGCTGAATGATTAATTGGCTGTCTAGAAATTCGATTAGATTTTGTATAGGTTTTTAGGTAAAATTAGTCGTGTTATTTTTCTAAATTCACATTCCGTTTTCAAAAAGTTTCCATTCCTATCTGCCAGTTTATATTAAACGTTAATGCAGAGTTGTATTTGTATAAAAGAGAAATTTCAAAGAATTCATAGTTGCGTTGTTACTTTTCAGTGACATTTTTCTTTTCATATTTGTCGAACCCGTTACAAATAAATGGATTTCATATACCGTATATCCAGGCGTATTGAGCGTATTTTTTTTTCTTTACAAAGAAGCCCGAAATATAAGTGTGATTATCTTTTGGAGTCATGTATAATTGAAGTATTATAGCAGAATTTTGAACAACTTTATGCCTCTAGAACTAAAACCATAAAGAGCGAGAAAATAAGTGTTAGAAAGTTTTATGTGTAGATGTTAGAATGTGAAAAAAAAAACATTTAAAAATGAAGATTAAATGCATAAAACTAGTTTATAAATAGTTTATGAAAGGATAATAAGCGTAAAATGAAATTATACCTAACATATTTCAAAAATTATTCAAAAAGTATAGTACATTTAGCAATATAGATAGAACGTAAGATTATTATTTATGTATGATCAGAGTAACAGTGATTTTGAATAAGTAGCACAGAACCCAAAGATATGTTTGAAGACAAAGAGAGATGAAATGATCAATTCCTTTAAATAAACAGTACTTACATATAAAAAGAAATCTAATTTTTTAATGCTAATCTTATCTTTATTTTAAACGTTATTATTTTTATATTCTGCATTTATGATCAGAGTAACAGGGATTCTGAATAAGTAGTGGAACCCGATGATATGTTTGAAAACACACACACAAAAAGAGATGAAACAATCAATTATTTTAAGTAAACAGTACCTACATATAAAAGGAAATATAATTGTTTATACTATTTTTTTTTATTTTACACGTTATTATGTATATATCCAATATTTATCATACACCCGTCAATTTCCATTTCATATTTTGTGTTAAAAATGCATGTTTTTAGTCGGAATATACAGTAAATTGTTAAAACTACTGATAAAAAAATATCGTTTCTTACACATAATTTAGAAGATATAATCTAATGAGATTATAAGTAGGTTTATATAGAAATAATAAAGTTGTTTAATCTAAGTGTTTTACATGGAGTCTTAGGAAATGATAAGCTGATGTATCAAATGTAACAGTTAATTAATTTTATTTAAAAAATATTTTAATAATAATAAGACGGACAAAATTCGAGAAATAGGGATTTAAAATAGAGGCTCGTAAAATGTAAATATTAATTTGTGTTTTTATTATTTTCTTTCTTTAATAAATTTAATGAATATCATCTAATTAATCTTACCGTGTCATATTTAAAAATACTTCGTTTAAAAACAGCTATTTTTCTATATTTTAGCCTTCTCAAAAATTCATAAGGTTTCCAAATGTGTCTTTGAAAAAATCTTTCATATCGGAAATATATAATTAAAATTTTTAAGCGTGGTAAGAAAATGAAATATTTATAAAATGTCTTAAAATAGATTGCATAAGAAATATATCGTCAAAAAAACCCCATCAATATACAGCTATAATCTATTCATGAATACACATATTTCCTCTTTTTTTTATGTTCACTGATTTTTATAAAAAAAAAAATCAGGTGTCTTACAGAAAGTTTATAAAATTAGAAACATATGATTTTCATATTATATAGTTACATAAAATCATTCCATTCGGAACCAGATTCATCTTATTAATCTGCTCAAAACTAATTTTTTAAAAACAAATTGTACTATACTGAATAAAAGTAATTTGTGTGTGTGTGTGTGAAATTTATTATAATTTTAGTAACAAAAAAATACCTTTCTCATTATATTGTTTTAGAACTCAAATAAATTTGACGTTTGATATTATATAAAACGAGATTTTAATTGTTTTTTTACTTAATTAAAAGCGATGTTCTTGGAAAAAATTAATCAGAGAGAATTTTTTTGTAAAGAAATACATTGAGTTCGTACTTCATCAATTTAAACTTTAAATATTTCTGCGCCATCTATTAAGTGATGATAGCGAAAGTAAAAATATATGTGTATCATATTAGATAAGTTTAAACCAAAAAAACTGCAGCACATTAAAAAGAGAGAGAGAGCGTGTAGCAGGTTTCCTTTTATAAATTAAGGTATCCGACTAAGTTCGGTACCAGGTTTTGCAAAAGCGTACACACGAATATTATTTTTTTTAAATATTTAATGTCACTTAAATTAGAAAACACTATAAAATTGTTTTAAGGATATTATTACAGTAAAAAAATTATTTAAATGCAATATTTTAGCAAAAAAAAATGTAAGAACTAACTTTTACTTAAAACATTCTCCTTTTATGAAAAATTCTTCTATCATAATATTTTGCTTATGTAGAGTTAAGACTTTTCCAAAGGGCCAGAAGTACGACTTTTAAAAAATTCACATTATTTTCAGGGTTACTATCAATTGAAATAATTATCAGTATTTTTCTGTTAAAATTTTTCCACTCTGATGTATTAAAATATGGATAAGTCCCCTTCTAAATTATATATTTCAAAAATCCTTGTTCAGGCTCTGTACACTGGTCTAAGCTATCTATAGACAAAATATTATTGCTACAGAAGCATTTTCCATAAAAGAAGAATGTTTGGAAAATGAATAATTCTATGCTCGTTTTTTGCCAAAACATTGCATTTAAATTATTTTTGAATTTAATAATATTCATAAAACAATTTCTTACATGTGTTCTAATCCAAGCGACCCTAAATATTAAAGAAATATTCGTTTGTACGCAATTGAAAATTCATGGTTCCGAACGTGGTCGGATACCTTACGAAGAATTTAAATTTGCGTGAATTTTGTCCGCAATTTTCTATCGAACAAGTGCATACAAAAATGTTAATTTGAAATTTTTACTTTTCACTAATTCCTTGTATACCAGACTGAGCTTTCTAAATCCCCAGAAAACCCAGATTTCTGGGTATACTGTTGACGTTACGACTCACTTAAAAATTGGTGCTAGTTTGATATCACGGGGCATTTAGCCAAACAGCGCTTGTTGCCGTCTGAATGGAATCCAAGATGGGGGCCTAAGGGTATCAAACCGTCAGGAAGATAATTTTAAAAAACTGCTTTGAAATAGATTGAAATGTATTTCAAAGGAAGAATATAGTAAGAGATTTAGAATAACCAAGATCAATCAATAAATAATGAATAACAATATAATCTAATAAAAAGTTTCATGTACTAATAATATTATACAGTATATAATAATAATCTTATAATATTAATATAATGATAATTATATATAATATTCATATAGTAAGATTTAATAATAATTATTATATATAATAATAATAATATAATATAATTTAATAGAGATAGTAAATATAAAAAAGAGAATAAAATCATCGTATTGTAATATAAAAATTATTCGTAATACTCATATGAAGTAATAATTATAAATGAATAACAAAATAATTATTATAAATAAAGGAAAGAATAATATTTATAAATAAATAACATAATACGTAATAATATTCATATATAAATATAATAAAAAACATTTACTATAAAGGACGAATATTATATAATTATTACACATAAAATAATTCTATTTTTATTTTAGATTTTTAATAAAATAATCACATAATATGTATTAACGTTAATAATAAATATCGATTAAAAAATACTGGAAACTTGTAATATTTCAAAAACTATAGAAAAATATCACGGTAACCATATTCTAATGTTATCGCCCATCTTGGCGAACATAAACGAAAACTTGCCGCGTGGCCCGGGATATCAAACTAGTTCCTTAAAATTTTCCTGTTGACCCTCAATAAGGCACACCTTCGCTCATATTTCGTTTCACTTTCTAAAGTTTGTATAACTATTTTTGTTGTTCTTTTTACTTTTTCTTGCCAATATTCCATCGTTGTTGGAGGTCAATGAAAGTAATACTGAATGAGAATATTTGTGTGTGTGTGCCGAAAACCAATGAATACGACATTGACTCTTTTGCAGATTTATCTATTTGTTATGAAGATGATGAAGAAATGAAACAAAAATGAAAATACACTTAAGTAATGCAAGCGGATAAGTTGTTTTTTTTTCCTCTAAGGAACATTTTGAGAGCAATTTCATACAAATTTGTAATTTTAACTGTAATTTTCCTATTTTTTGATATATTTGTAACCCAGACGTTTTGTAACTCTTAACTTTTGTAATTTCATACAATTCTAATAAAGGAAAATCTACCTTAAAATGCTTAATATGCTGGTTGTGTATCTAAAAACAAAAAATGTATCCACATGAGGTAGCAATGGGGTTTTACCCAATACATAACATGCATTAACTAGAGGTTACATGGTACTCAAGGGGTTAAAAAACAATTTTTCAATAAAAACTAATTTTTTGTTCTTTTAGTAACAGTTTTATTTTTACCCAAATGATCATGTTTCACAAATGTAAGAATGTGCCATAATTTTTTTTTAAAAAAAAAGTAAATGCCAATTGTTACGTAGATCCGGGCTTCTAAGATTTTGTGCGAATCAATCTCAAAGAACAAGGCAGTTCTTTAAGAACGATGAGAATTTATTGTCGAAAATCCAATCCTTGAAATACAGGATTCAGCACCAATATTCGCAGAATAAATCTCAGAAGGTCTTCACACCTTCAACAGTACTCAAACACAATTATCGGTGTCAAAAATACACTTATATAAATAATTATTTACACAAGCAATCACTCGTTCAACAGCCGAAGTAATCACTAATCGCTTCAGCAATCGGAGTAATACTAATTGATCGCTAGTCAAAACAAAACTGACTGACATTCGGCAAGCATCTACCTATTTATATCCCTCGTGAATAATTCGAGAAAGACCCGCTTGCGTCATAGATCTTGAAATCAGTGCTGTGCTTCTCAAATTTTCAATATTTGCGACCCACTATTCAATCATAATTTTTATCCCTCCCTCCTCCATACAATAACAATGTATAGAATTTAATAATAGTATCGTTTAATGCTAAAACTACAATACAACTTTCTCCTCTTAAGTGCTACCGACGTATATAAACGTCTCCCTTTGAAAAAGTGTTAATCGCCTAGGACGTACATATACGTCTTCTTGAATACAATCTTTTCTGTGCTCTGCTATTAATAAAATTATTTCGAAGGCTTTGGAATGCAATAAAAGTATCTTGACAGTGTTTGGGAAGGATTTACTTATTTTTAGAGGATTTACTTATTTATTCGCTTTTTCCCTTCCCCCGTAAAAACATCATATACGTGGCCATAGAGGAAAACGGTGGCGTTGGTGAGCTAATCACGTGACTTTTAATCTGCAGTTAATGGATTAATTATAAACTGAACAAATTAACAAGATAGGTGTTAATTTTTGTCTATAATTTTTTATATATGACAAGCCTATGTCTAGGCCCTCTGTTAATTATTAAACTTGTTCTTTACTTAGTATTGTTGAATTAATTATAAATTAAATTGTGCAGTACTGATACATTTGTAAGTGGATTATATGAGTGTAAATGTGTATTTCATTTTTTTTTATTACGACAAATTACATTTTGTTTGTTTAATTTCAGGAAATGCTTATTTTTCTTAAAATATAATCTTTTTTTTTCGACTTTTCAATATGCCCTTGCCTTCATTGTAGAGTTATCCCGCCCCCTAGGGGGTGCGCCCCACAGTTTGAGAAATGCTGAATTAGTGGATTTCTCTACTAATTTCTAGAAGAATCCAGAGGGTCCTGAACTCACCAAAAATGATCGCTAACATGATTTCCAAGTCTGCTAAATGGTCGCCAAAAATGACGCCAACTTTGATTTATCGCCAAGTCCAAATTGAATCAATATTATAACGTAAGGGACGACGTTGTTTGTGAATACTACAATCTTAACGTAAATTAAGTCCAATTTAGAGTAAGATAAGGCGTTATACACATCCAAAAAAAAAAATTAATTACACTATTTTACACAAAGTTCGATACACTATTAACGTCCCATTCTAAAGCAATTTAAGGGTTGTTGTTGATGGGAATTCCAGTAGATTTGAGTTTCTAGTGAGTGTTTATAAGCACTCTCTCTTCGCCATTAGCCCAAGCGTTACTATAAAATAACATGCGGGCTAATGGCGACGGGCCTCTTAGTTTTGAACCTCGATCATATTACGAGAACTGCTTGAATAATCACAGATCTCTCCTAACTTCTACACTATACCAAAGAAAGAACTTTGAGCCATGACAGAGTACGTCATGCATTAGCGCATCTACACGGTGGGTCTTTAGTGGCTTCCAGATCACCTATCACGAGGTATTGACTATAACCTCAAGTCTACCGCTGCCATTTTTTTTTAACACTAAACATACCATAATGGGTCAAATGACCCATTTTGAACTTTTGCATTGAAACTGTACGTATCATCTTATTGCTTTTGCACATTTGACTTCATGACTTTTTCTATAAGTAATTAATCTACAGTTATTATTCTATTTTGTTTTGTTTTGTTTATTTTGAGTAATACTCTTGTCTTATACCGTTATTTACCACAACAGGTCATTTGACCCGGGGAGCATTTTTTGTTTTATAAGCTTATTGAGTAGTATTGCTTATCGTATTTTAGTCGGTAAGTTGCACGTTTCTGCAAAGACTGTTGCGTAAAGTAGTTCATTCAAAATGGCTGAGAATAATTTCAAGAAAAGTCTAAGTTGTAAGGCTTTCAGATGGCCTCTCCAAGATTTTTTCAATATCCTTTATTTAGCTGGCATAAATGCCTGGATTTTGTACAAGCAAACGACAGGGGAAAACATCTCAAGACAAGATTTTTTACTCAAGCTACAGCAGTGGTGCCGATATTCGAGAAGCCCGTGAACAACCAAAACAAAGAAAAACCACCGAAGGATCGTTGCATAAATATACTACAGATGCTTATCAACGTAAGAGATATCAAACAGAATACTGTAAAGAAAAGAGAACCAGAAAAGTTTGCTCTAAATGTAAAAAATATGTTTGCGGAAAATGTACAATGGACATATGTAAAAAATGCGATGAGCAATGAATTAAAAATTCTAATTTTTTGCTTTTTTAATAGAAATGGTCAATTTACTATTTTTTTTTTATTATAATAAATTTAATTTTTATTTCTATTTCCTTTTTAACATCCATGCTTCATACATTCAAGCATAAAACATAAAGTCGGGTCACTTGACCCGCTATTGTAGAAATAGGTATCTATTAAGAGCTAGTATAATTAGTGTTAAAAAACAAGCTTTCAAATACAACGAGCATTGTGTTAATTTAACGATTATGTATAAAAAGAAATGCATTTCTCTTAGCTCTTGAGTATATTTTAAACTGACACTATTTTTTGTAAGAAAATTTCTCACAAATGTACAGAAACTGAAATAATTAATATGTGGAATTGAAAGAGTAAATATACAAAGTGAAAATGATCTTATATAAGTTTTTATGCATTTATTATTTTACTTATTTTCCTCCCTTTTAATTAATTCAATTCTATTATTCCTCTGATTTCTATTCCAGTTAAAAATGAGTTTCATATTACCAATGCAAAATTTTCTTTTTTACAAACTTTAAATAAATATAAATATAAGAATTATTTTGACACTTTTGAAATTATTTATCAGTAGAATAAAGAATATATCACAAACGATTATGAAAAAATAATGTAATTTTCGGGCAACTTATGCGATTCTAGTTTCTTTAAATTACCATAAATCCTGCTGGTTACATATTTTGTTGGGTCTTGCATTCGAGTTTAATGATACCACTGTATCGAGCCACTACTTACAGAAGAAAATCCATACTTATTTATATGCTAAAAAACTTTTTTTTCCTCAAGAAATCATTTCATACCAAGACGAATTACCCTCCCTACCTTAAAATCGTTAATACCTTTCTGTCAATTTCGTCAAAAACCATTAATCGCAAAAATCCTCGCTGCTATTTTTTCACCGCTTCTCAAGAAGTATACTTCTTACCCACTTTCAGACTCAAACTTCATAAAAGAAAAAGTTAAATTTCTGAAGGACTGGCAGAGGAAAAAAAAAATAAGGGCTCTTCTGGAAAGGTTTTTCTGCTTGATGGATGCTTTCGGTTGATGAATGCGAGACGACATCCGATCGATCATTTCTGAATCTTTTTACACAGAAGCCTTTTCGCCTTAATAAAGTACCGCAGCTTCGATGACGGGGAATTATAATATTATTAAACTTGATATAAATGAAAGTGTTTTTTGTTGTTGTTAAATTTAGGTTTAAATTATTCATACGTAATATAATTTACAAGTACGTGGAATTGTGTCATCGAAAACTGCATTATTTTTTTTTTCATTTTAAGTATAGTGATTCTTTAGTAAATTATATAGATTCATTAATTATATAATGCTTAGTATTTAGTTATTTTCTTGTAACAGTAATTTACAGACAGTAAAATAGTTTAAATTGGGGGTCGGCAAAATTTTAACTCTGGTGTACCAAACCAGCCTACCAATATGCTTCAGTGAGCCACACAATAAGACATGTTAAAACCATTTCGATTATTAATTTACAAAAAAGCTTTAAACTTATCTTTGAATTTATTTTTCAGATTTTTGTTATAATTCCGTAAGTGTCGGTAATTCTGAAGATGTGTTTGTCTAGTAATCCATTACAAATTAATCGATCACCCATCAGGAATAGTGGTAAGCGAAACTGACTGTTGCGCCGCAGGGCCTGGGTTCGAATCCCGGAGGAGACATGGACGTTTGTAAATGTATTGTGCCTTCACGGCGTGGGGGTACTCTAAATATCCGTTGAGCCGCAAGTACTCTCGTGAGGTTGGTGGCAGGGGATGAGAGATGGAAGGCCCCTGAGCCCGCCACCAGGGTGATTTCCCTCAAAATTGGGTGGAGCCTAGCTAAATCGTATCGTCACCTGTAAGGTGCTCAATGCTACAGCCAACGACAGGCGTACATCAAGCCCTTTGCCATTATAAATTTCGTGGGCCTCAATCTGACTACGTCAGACAAGTGACATTAGCGCAACAACAACATATTTATCAACTTCCATCCACTCAAATATTGACACTTTTGTAGTTGTGCAGGGGCCACAAAGAATTGTACCTCGTGCCATAGGTTGCCTGTCCCTGATTTAAATATTCAATTTTAAAAAGATTTTTATTATTGTGCAATTAAGTGAAGAAACTAGTCACACCGTCCTATATATATATATATATATATATATGAAGTGTAGAAATCCTAAGATAGCTCTGATAACCACCTCGGAATGAAATAGTAGTAAACGGATGAGCAAGTTAGAAATCGAAATTTTCCGCTGCTAGAATGTTAGGAAATGATGCTTGAATGAAAGCAGACGAGCTAGGATGTATCATTCCTACTACTATAAGACCTGTCAAAAAACAAATGTCATTAGACGTATCTGTGAGAAAAATGTATGCCTACATTTTTATGTTTAACCCTTCGTCGGGTGTACCTCTGTAGTCACACGCGGCCTGAGAAACCACCGATCCCCCTAATCAATTTTAATTCGAAACACCAGTTAGGAAAGCAAAAAAGCCAGATTGTACGAAAAATAACCAGTTTAACCCTTTATCTTCCGACGGTACTTATATGTACCACTCGCTTTAAAAATACATAGAATACCCATTTTACGAATACTCTGACGATACTTAGCAGAAATATTCTTTTAAATCCACTCTTCCAAGATATATGGCAGCACCGGTTCTATGATGAGTATTTTTAGCTGACGGCGTTTTCAGCGGAATGCGAAGATTGTCATTTTTATTCCGAAAAAATAGTTAAAAACAAAAGGTAAGAGTTTTCTTTTTTTTTTTTTTTTAGTATGTTAATGAAGACCTTAGAAAACGATTTGACTGTTTATTTTAAGTGAACAGTGTATATAATTAATTTTACAGTTGAATTAATTAATTAGCTCTAACGGATTAAATTTCCCAAACTTAAGTATTTTGTTTACATATATCTCTTAATTTTCATTGAAGTAATTCAAAAAAATAATAATAAAATAAAATAAATACTGCATGAATAAAACTGCACTAAATCATAATGCGGTAGATAAAGGGTTCATAAAAATAATGAAGCTTAAATTAGTGCAATGAAAAAGGCTAACTTGACACAAAACACTTTTACTGGCCTCTCAGGCCAGCTGCCCTCGGAGGAGGGTTAATCGTCCTGTGCAGTAAGCGTTAATATTTTCATCAATAAATAGTGGTTATTATTCTAGTAGCACATCTAGACAATAGGTAACCTCCTCA
Source organism: Trichonephila inaurata madagascariensis (assembly GCA_019973955.1). Taxonomy (NCBI): domain Eukaryota; kingdom Metazoa; phylum Arthropoda; class Arachnida; order Araneae; family Nephilidae; genus Trichonephila; species Trichonephila inaurata. Next base: position 56,736 of record BMAV01005188.1, read on the forward strand.
CACGCACAATAAATAAATGGAATATATGAGGATAAGTTGATAATATAATATTATAAGACATATTATATAAGTTAGTATAATTATATCATGAGATATAATCTTTACATTCAGCTCATTGATTGATTCAGCCTTTAACCCGCGATCACTCAAGCGGGGTGTTCTGTACACCCCAGCAACAAGAAAAGCCTCCTACAATTCTAAAAATAATGCGCAGGGCCACGATTTTTTCTGTAGCTGCCCATTTTAGGTCATTGAACCTTCAGACCTGATGTAATCAATCTCGCTAGGACGATTGGAATGTAACAACCTTCAAAAGTTTATTTGGGGTGCTGAGAACACCCCGCGAGTGATTGAGTTATATTTTCGTACTCGAAGCATCTACGGAAAAGTACGTTTTACTCTTTCCGTTTACGTTTTTTTTCAAATATATTAATATGCACGAATATTTTATTTAAAATTTCAATAAATGCGGTATAAAAATAATATAATTCTATAAAATATTTGTAAAATACAATTTTTTTTAAAAAAATTTCAAAATGTTTTCTAGAAATTATGACAAAAACTCCATGAGAAAGGGAGAAATAACGACTTTGTCGTCTATTAGATACTGTATCAACAGATTGACAAAATGAACTAAGTGAATTCGATAACTGCGTGATTTCGTAACCAAAGTTGGAGAGATGAAACTTGAAATCATAAATTTTTATAATACAGGTGGTGTTGATACTACTGATGAAATGTGCAGTATATATATATTATGTATCGCGAATATGTAACCTTTGGCTATTGCGAATATTTTATCATCCACTTAATACTGCAGGAATTAATGCTTCCTTTGTCTATCATTCGGTTCTTCTTGAAAATAAATGAGACATTCAATATTATTAGAGGAGATTAGAATGGATCTTGTGCAGCCACAGTGGGATATGAGATCGGATTTCCAAAACCTTAACAAAACACTCAAAAGAAGCTTTACTGACACAGAATATATTAAAAAGAGCATTAATCCCCCTAAAAAAGGGGTGTTGCACTGCTTGTCCACGGGTAAAAGATGTAAAAATTATTTGTTTTTGTCTTCAATGAAAGAAAAATATGTGCTTAAAGCATATGAATACAGTCTGCTCTGAATGTTTGAAAAATGATTAAAATATTATTTTTCTACTTTTTACTATCCTTATCATTAATTATAAAGTAAATTTATTACTGGTATATACGTTTTACTTGTGGTTTATGAAAAAAATATAAAATTGTGTACTTCAAAATGAAAATTTTGTAGGTTTAGTTTAAATTAATGCTAGTCTCATTTGAATGCAATAAATTTAACAATTTTGTTTGCATAATACAAAAAACCTCTTATACTTCATAAATATATATCATAATTGAGACTTAAAATTTTTTTCTTATTTAAATACACGTGTTAAGAGTTTGGGGTGTTCTCTACACCCCGCGAGTGACGACGGTAGAAAAACAGGCGCGAGTGACCGCGGGTTAAAAACGCGCGTCGCTTTTTTGACTAACCCAAACTTCCACACTAAAAATCAGTCTGAATGCATTGAGTCTCAATGATGTTCCAGTCTCTTTGCACAGCGTGTCTTCAGTGTCATATAAATTCTAACTAGTAGACTAAAACATTGCTGGTCATAAGTTTGCAACTTTAATAATTCAGTTACCGCAAGTAGAACTGGTGTTGATGGTTCTCATAGGCTTGAATGGAACCAGAGAAAATGGTTTACAGGATAAACAATCCCGAGCTCACATCTAGGGCCAATCATTATTTTGGCTGTTAGGACTAGAGGAGTCTAACTTTTCATAGTTTCTCACAATAGTTATATAGTTAAAACATGTTATGAACATGAAACCAAATGCAAATATCACCAGCCATGAAATTGGTCACCCTAATTATAGTATATTTTATAAAAGGTTCCTACAGTTTTACGAGACAAATTACTACTAAATTACTTAGATCAGTGTTTCTCAAACTGTGGGGCGCGCCTCCTTGGGGGCGTGATAACTCGGCAAGGGGGCTCCAGCATATTAAAAAGTCGAAAACAAAAGATTATTTAGAAAATTATTAATTTACTGAAAGTAAACAAACAAAATACTTTCTGATATAACAAAACATAGAATACACATTTACACTGATATAATACACTTATAAATGTATCAGTACTCTACAATGTATATTTTATTATTAATTTAACAATACTAAGTTAAGAACAAGTTCGATAATTATCAGTGACCCCATGGGCTTGTATTAACACCTATCTTGATCATTTGTACAGTTTATAATTAATTTCTTAACTGCCTGTTAAAAGTTACGCAATTCGCTCCCCAATGCCATCGTTTACCACGTAGACGAGCGTATTTTGATGTTTTTTTGTGAGGGAGGGGGAGGAGAAAAGAAATAAGCAAAAATTCTCTGAAATAAGTAAATCCTTTGCAAACACTATCAAGGTCCGTTTATTGCATTCTAAAGCCCTAGGAATAATTTTATGGATAGCACTGCACAAAAAAAAAATTGTACTTCAGAAAGACGTATATATACGTCCAGAAATTTAATGCTTTGGCTGAACGAGACGTTTGTATACGTCGGTGGCACATGAGAGGTTAAAGTCGTATTGTAGCTTTAGTGTCAATGTATAGTATTATTGAATTCAATGCATTGTTATTGTATGGAGGGGGCGCTATGAAAATGATGATTGAATAGTGGGACGCGTATATTGAAAGTTTGAGAAGCACTGTCTTGGATAATTTGTTTTGATTACTCGAATAATTTTAATAACTTTATATACCTACACAAGTAGTAAGGTACGAAACATAACTACATGTACTTTTATTTTACTTCAACAGATATAGAAGAACAAGTTGTTTGCCCAATTTAATTGGTTGATTGTTAATTATCGTTGCATTTTGAAGCTAAACATGGGCTGCTGACATTGTACGTCTTAATTTGGAACCTTGGTAAAGGGATGTGTGCTAAACACCAGAAGAAGCCCTACTCTCCAAATTTCCTTTCCACGTCAAGTGAGTGAGTGAATATTTACGTCACACTGTTTAGCTACTCGAGGACTTTTGGCGACGGACATTGTAATTTGGAACCATGGTCAAGTGACGAGGATGACATCTGAGCTGGTACCTCGTCTCCTAACTACTACACCGCACCAACGGCAGGATGTTTGAGCTCTCGAAAGATTTCACATGCGTGGTTTCCCTAGACGGCGGGTCTTCAGCGGTATTAGGCTCGAACTCATGACACACCGGTCGGTTTCCTTGGCTACTAGCTTACCGTGACCACCTGATCACGTCAAAGTGAGGACTTTAAACTCCACAGCATTTTAAAATGGGAGGTCTTATAAGACATTCACTGTCACGTGAGCATGGTCATACATTCTACTTACTGTAAATCATTTTACATTCTACGAACCATATGTAACTTCCTTGCATTTTTCTAGCTTAACTAACAAAAAAGAGCTATTTTAGAATAAGTAATATTACGAATTTTAAATATAGTATAATAAAGAGTACATGGGTGATAGAACATTTGTTTTTGTTCATTACATAAAACACAAATTCTTGATATATTTAACTGTTACTAAACACATCTATAAGGCGAGTGTTTCTCCGAAAGGTCATTGCTCATGATCTTTTCATGTGTAATAGAACAGCAGGAAACAACAGCTGCAATTCCGAAGCGTGTTTCTTTTCCCCTTGCCGAGAAAATTACTTTGTTCGCTGGAAGCCAATTGTTTTTGTTGAATCTTTATTTTCCTCCTCTTTCGTTTTTTCCTAGCATCCTTTTCCATTTTATATATTTATCTTTAATCAAATGTGCTAGGAAGAAATAAGCTAATGTGTTGGTTGTCAACTTGATATTATTGGGAGGAATACTGAATTATTATGTGTGCTTCTTGAAAAGATAAAGAGGTTGATGTTTTTTCTGAAATTGCAGTGATACTATTTAATGATGTATAAAGATGCTGTGTAATAAAATAATTATTTTTTACTTTATTTTATTATTTGTTTCATATTTTCTTTATAAAATGTATATGCTTATCAGAAAATTTAGTTCTGATATTTAGTTTACTATAACAAAGTAATTTTTAAAAATTAATGTATTCAAATACGCTGATACTGCGTTTATTATACTTATAAAATAAATGCAGTAATCAGCGTATTACTGTGAAATACTTAAATATATATGCCCGAGGGGAAAAAAAATTAATGCAAAAAAACACAGAAAATTTGACCGAAACTGTCTCCCGCATAGATAAATTTAAAAGACACAAAACTATGAATTTCTTTATAACTAAATTTTCATTTAAATTATTTAAAGATTACTTCCATTTCCATCAAAATTAGCATATCATTAAATTGTATTATTATACCACCCTTTTTCTTGCGTATATTTTATGTGTATTGTTCAAAAAATATTTCACATAACCTTTTAAAAAAATTCAGAATTTGTGAATTATAAGTAACAATTGTATAAAAATTGATTTTGATGGTATATTTCTTCATAGTTATGTTTTTACCAGTAACAATATACTTAAAAAATATATGACTGAGAAAAATTAAAAACTGTAATTTGAATAGAAAATCTTAAATTTGATGAAAACTCATTTCAATGAAACCACCGACTATTATCATTAATTATAACAAAACGGAATTCATTTCTTTCAAGATTAGAAGTACACACAGTATCCGAAATTCGAGAATTGGAGTACAAGGTCAAGTTGTCACAACCCGGAAGTTGCAGGTGTAAAGAGGGGTCGGGAAAGAAGCAGAAATTCTCCTAAAAATAATTATTTTTATTTAAGACTTATCACTTAATAAATTATTCAATATCCCTTGATAAACTTAATCCAAGCTCTCAATCTAACTTTTTAATTTACGCCCACCAACGTCCTCTCAGACTTCAGACGTCTTGCAGTCCAATAAAAGCAGATGTCGCTCTAGCAGAAAGGAGAACTCCATAGTTGTCTTGCGAGAGAACATAAAGTAGAGCGTGACAATCAGATAGATGCTCCCCAGTCATTGGCTCGGATTTAAAGAGAGGGCAGAGCGGTGAATCAGCCAAGCCAATCTTAAGCAGATGGGCTTGAGGGTAGTTATGTCTGGTGATGACTCTAAAACATGCCACACGCTCCACCCTTGGTAGGGCACAACGCTGATCATGTCATTGGCCATCAAGCAGACGAGACCAAGATTTGCCAACAGCCAGATCTGTAAGAGTGGAAATTCTCTCCTGTCGAAATTTGCCCCTGAGAAGTCACTTCGCTTTCCGAAGAGACATCGGAAGGCAAGGTGGATGCATTGTCGAAGCCTCTTTGACCAACTTGTCGGCTTGTTCATTTCCATGAATGCCCCAATGAGATGGGATCTATTGGAGAACGACCTCTTTTACGGTGCAAAGAAATGAGTTAATAAGTTGTTTGCACTCAAACTCAAGTTTTGATGGGAATAGATTGTAGCCAGATACGGTCTTAGTTGCGGCTTGAGAATCCATTAATATTCCATTATTTTGGCCAGGAGTAGAACTAATGGCCTTAAAAGCTATACATATTGCATAAATCTCACCATCAAAATTGTCTGACCAGGCACTAAGAGGGTCTTTAAGATTAAAAGATTTGGAGAAAGCACCAGCTCTCTCTCTCTCTCTCCAGCCCTACCAATGGAAGCTGTGGCAGAGATATCTGTAAATACATGTAACCAATCTTGATCTGGATGTCTTTCATGAACAGTAACCATAGCTTCAGACCTCAATCTAACTTATAAGATTATTGAAAATAATTTATCTCCTCATCCTTTTGCAGATCACTTGGCAATTCCTTCCTGAACTTCAACAATCTTCTCAACTTCTATATTCCTTCCACTCCTCTGAATGGATGTTATAATTCAATACTAACTCAGTATAGCAACCTCCACTATCGTAATCCAGATTCAGCGATTAAGTTTTCCCGATAAACCTTTTACACCCATTTCCATGGTTTAAATTACATTAGCATAAAATCAAGTTATTTCTACGGAAAGCGGTTTTTAAACTCAAATAACAGGTAAAGAATAGTTTCCCCCAAAAAATTAGTGGAAGACCCTCGGAGGGAACACGTCACAAGGTCGTACGAGGTTCAGCATTGCAAGGTTCGTCACAAATAACCCTCATAACAACTTCAAAGTGGAACGCTAGTAAAAACTAAAATCGAAATAAAATTAGAATTAAGAGATTAGATGTGAATATACTTTACAAATAATTGAAGGCATTTTTATCAAGTAAAATTTATAAATTAAAATCCACACCTTTCAAAGTTAAATGAAAGTTTTGAAAAGAAATAAAAGATAGTAAAAATATTATTTTTCTGCCCTTTTTTAAATTTTATATAAAATCTTTTTTTAAAGGGGACACAGTACGATTCAATTGAACAAAATCGGTCAAAAAATCAAATTTTATTTTTTTAGCCTAAATCTTTCTTTATATACTTTTCTATAACCTCACAAAATTTGAAAGCTCTAAACTTAAAAAACGCAGAATTATGATAGCTTTTACGTTCGTTTTTATTCACATCTCTAAGGCAAATCAACATTTTAAACGGACTTATCTCAGAAAGATAAAATAACTAGTTTGTCTTCCTTTAAAATTCTAAGGCTTTTTTTCTATTGCGTCTAATGCTTTGAAATTTTTTTTACCAATTGCTAATAGTACATGTAACAAAAGTTGGTATGCATTTTTGAATCAAAGCAATATTTATTTTTTTTAAATAATTGAACTCAGAATTTATACATTTTTTAAGGAATTTTCAATAAACATTCATAAAAAGAAGTATTGTATGAATACCAATCACGTTAACGCAAAACCCATACCAACTTTTATTATACATAGTTTGACTTGTAAATCAAATTTAATGCGTGTACGTCAATTTTTATAGGAGGAGTAGCATTTTAAAATCACTTCAAAAATTTCAAGTTTTTCCTTAAAAAATTACATGGCTAGCTTTTTATGAAATTTTGAGCACAAAATATGTATAACATAGTATACATACAGATGAGGCAACAAAAAAAATTTGAAAATCCTTAAATTAAAAAATTTTGCGTAAATCGTACTGTCCCCTTAAAAAAATAACGAAAACAGCACGTTGCCACTTCTCCAAATATAAAAAAAATAGCAATCCCAAAAGAAGAAGGAGAAATACAGGACCCTTAATCTTTTAATATATCTCTGAAACATTGCGGGTCAGCTTCTCAACGTCTTAACAATTGCAAAAGTAATTCTTCAGAATGCTTTCTTCCGCACTTTCGTGGGTATCGGAATAGCTTTGAAGACTGACTTAAGTCCGGAATAGTTTTTTTCCGCAATATAAAGCGCATTGAGAGATGTCTTTTATGGCGAGGTTTATCTTCTCCATGAATTTCATTTTATGAGCTCCACGTGATTTGAGATAAAATGGAACACAGAATTCGACTACGCGAGTACCAAAATCTAAAAAATCTTATATGTGATATATATGACTAGAAAAATGTCTGCGTTTTCATCTGTTTGATATATATATGAAATTACTCATAATTTATTTTTATGTTATGTATTTTTATACTAATCACATAATAATATTGAATAAAAATAATAACTGGAAAAGAAATTCTGTAATGATATCAATGTTGTGTCCTGAATATCTGGCTCAATTTTCTTAATATGTTTTAAAATGAATCTAGTAATAGTACACTGGTGTAAGAAATTAAGAGAATTTGCAGACTTGATTGATTATCTTAAGGCCGATTTTAATGAAATATGATATGTATATACATTGATACAATAAAAAACAAATAACTATTCAACAATTGCAATATACAAGCATGATTGCGTAAAACTCATTGGAGATGGAAGGTATGAAGCAGTGGTTGCAAAATAAACAAAATAAATGAGTTAAAAGGGGTCTCAGGGGTGTTGAAAATTTCTCCAGAAGTCTGAAAATATAAACAATTTTCAAACAGGAATAATTCTTTTAAATTTAAATTAAATTATTCGAATCTTTACAAATTATTTATAAAAGAATGGGGCTTCAGACAAAATATAAAATGTTTAAAATATAATAATAATTTTAAAAACCACATAAGCATATGAAAATTCTATAATATATATTAAGTATTTTTTGCGTTGCACGCGCTATTTTCTAAAATAGTAGCCTCTGATATATAAAACTTTATATAGAATTATAAAATGCATCACACTCTTTAAACCCTAACTAATTTTAGTATTATATATCTTTAATATTTCAAAATATTTGTAAAATATTGCAATTTTTTAACATGTTTTTTTAAAAATATATTTTTAAATTTGTTAAAATATGTAAGTTATTATTCTATTTATATAAAAGTAGCTACAGTGTAATAAGAATACATTTAACTTTATAAATCAACTTATAGCTAGTAATTAAAGCTATTTTAGAAAATAGCAAGTGTGACGTAAAACGTAATAAATATTTCTTATAGAAATGTTTCTTATTTTCATATGCTTATAATTTTTAAAATTATGCTTATATTGTAATCATTTTATACTTTGCTGAAGCCCCATTCCTTTATAAATAATGTGTAAAAGATTTGAATTATTTAATTTAAATTTTAAAAAAAATTATATACACACGCACATGTTTGAAAACTGTTTATATTTCCAAACCTCTAGAGAAATTTAACACGCCTGAGACCCGTATCCCTCCTTCTTACAATTATACAGATCTCGCAGTATGATGTCATACTTGAAATAAGGCAGTTTATCAGTTGTGACAATTGGTCTCACTCGTTCAGCAACGCTGTTTTAATTTCCTGGATGGTTCTTCAGGGGGGGAGGGTGCAAGTTGCAATTGCCCTCCCAGAGCGTTCCTGACATGCTCTATAGTAGCGTTTCTCAAACAGTGGGGCATGACTCCCTTAGGGGGCGTGATAACTCTACGAGGGGGGCATGAGCATATTGAAAAGTCGAAAGCAAAAGATTATTTAAAAAAATTAATTTAATGAAAGCAAACAAACAAAATACTTTCTGATATAATAAAATATGAAATACAAATTTACACTGATATAATACACTTATAAATGAATAAGTACTGTACAATTTATTTTATTATTAATTGAACAATACTAAGTTAAGAACAAATTTGATAATTATCAGTGGTCCCATTAGTTTGGATTAACACTTATCTTTAATAATTTGTACGGTTTATAATTAATTCCTTAACTTCCGATTAAAAGTTACGCGATTCTCTCCCCAATGCCACCATTTCCCATGAAGACGAGCGTATTTTGATGTTTTTTAGGGGGAGGGGGAAAAGAGAAAAGGAATAAATAAGCAAATCCTCTGAAATAAGTAAATCCTTCGCGAACACTGTCAAGGTCCTTTTATCACATTCCAAAGCCTTCGGAATAATTTTATGGATAGCACAGCACAGAAAAGATCGTACTTCGGAAATACGTATATATACGTCCAGAAAATTAATACTTTGACTGAGCGAGACGTTTATATACGTCGGTGGCACATAAGAAGTTAAAGTCGTACTGTAGCTTTAGTGTCAATGTATAGTATTATTGAATTCAATACATTGTTATTGTATGGAGGGGGGCGCGATGAAAATCATTATTGAATAGTGAGTCACGTATATTGAAAGTTTTAGAAGCACTGCTGTATAGGGTTGAAGTTTGGAAACCTGGCTGAACAATCCATACGGTGAATACCCCCACTCTCTAAAAATTCGTTGACCAGAAGAGGGGGAATGGGGAATCATGTTATCTTCCATTAAAATGAACTCGGAGTCACATGCACCCCTGAAAAGGTGATTATAGCTCCCTGACCCTATACATCACACAATTCGCAGACCTCTTTCAAAGACATACAGAGGTGTACGGTCATCCAACATGATGCCTGTCCACACCATTAAACCTCATCTGTCATAATTGTCAATTTCACGGACATTGGAGGGTAGGTAGCGGGTGCCTGGTTCTCTCCATATGAACGTACGGCGAGAATCGGTGCATAGGCTAAAACGGAACTCATAGTTGAACAGAACGGGCACTCAATGATCCATGCTCCAACTCCATGATGTTTGCACCATGCTAAGTGGACTCTCCTGTTTGTAGACGTGAGCAGGACGCAAACAGCATGTCTTCTGACAAACACTCCTCTCTCATGAACTCTTTTTGAAACAGACACCCTTGATACACGTGTTCATGTGGCTGCATACAAGTAAGGAGAGAGCTGCGATGCAGTAACCCCCTCTGTTACGCCTCGTAACAGAGGGACAATTGACAAATGATGATCTTCTCTGACCGTTGTAGCTCTTAGACGACCTTGCCCAGGCTTTCTCTCAGTGGATCCAGTATCCTGGAACTGTTTCCGTAAGTTACTCATAATGCTGGGAGTTAAATTGAACTTTGTACAAATATGGTCTGAACATTGGCCTGCTTCTAGCCTCCCCACAATTCGCCACCTCATGCCATCTTCTAAACGTTAGTGGTTACTGATTTTTACTGTTACATTTTGAATTGAACCAATTGCTTCAAAATAACACCAAGAAATTTCGCCGTGGTGTGTTGGGGAATGAAAAATGTCTTAACTCGCACGCGCTTATAAAGCCTGTTTTTTTTGTTGTTTTTTGGATGGCTCCGCCTACACGTACGTGTAATCTTACGTATTTTCCCTACACAAGATTTGCATTTTTATCTAGTAGCAGTGAGTTTCCTTTCAGTTCAGTTCTTTTCTTGAAATTCGATAAAATATGCAAAGTCTCTTAATTTATTTCATGAGTGTATATTTGTTCATTAAATGAACTTTGACAAATGGATTCCAGGCCAATTGGAGAGATATTTTCAATTTTCGAGTTTCCTACAAATGAGAAATTTATCTTATTGAAAAAACATTACATCTTATTTGCTGTCAGGTAAGCTATCAATGTCTGGTGTTGCATTTGAAAATATTATTGGTTTATGTAAGATTTTTTTGGGAAATACTGTATGTTGCCAAAATCTACATCTAATTTTCTTTTCTAAATAAATACTGTGTATTATCACGAGGATTTATTATTCATTTTTTTACGAAACTCATGACCACATTTCTATAAAAATCATGATTATAATTTAAATTTCGAACCAATATTGAAAAATTAAGTGTTAGCTTTATAAACATCCACTAATTAAGGAACAATTTCAATATAAATATATATAAAAAATATTTCCAAATCCTACAGCTGTTTATGCATTAAACTCTATAGCATAAAATGAGAAAAAAAGAAAGCTAAAACATTTGTATTTTCTCAATGAACTATCATAAAAGCCTTTTCTCCCTCATCATTCATTGTATTATATGAATCTGCAAAAACCAATGTGAGAAATGTAAGGATAAAATTTTCCCTTGGGAAAGAGACGCAAAAGAGCAATTAGAATTACATTTGGTCTTTTAAAATTCATTACTTTTTAGATAGTTCAGGCGGAATTTTTTTCTTTGAACCTTAAAAGTTCATTTTTTACTCTATTTCTCAGATCTTTTCATTATATTTAACTTACTCCAGAAGCATGGACTTAGGGAAAAAATTGCCGAACTCTTAATTTCTTCCCTCTCTAGGTACGCCCCCAAGGGGTTTACGGTTTTTTATTTTATTTAAAAAAAAAGAAGATAAAAGAAGGAAACGTAACTGCTAATCACCGCCTGCTGAGGAAATAAGAATTTTTCTTGATTGCTTTCTCTTGTTCTACTTTGACTTCGCTGTTTTTAAATGATTAATATCGGGAAGATTTGATTTCAACATAGAAATTAATTATCTAGTTTATATAAAAAAAATATGTCATTTTGAACTTTTCATTTATGTAAGCAGCAACTATTATCAAATTTTCTGAAAAATCTCAAGATAAGTATTAAGATTCTCTATTTTAACCCTTTCGCAGGCAGTGGCTAATAGATCTAGCCACATAACAAAAAATTCTTCTCCAAGCGAGTGGTGGATATTTAGTCTATCCACATGCGTTAATTGAAGTTAAAAGGCATAAAAATAAATACAAATTGCATCACGGCACCTTTTTTGCATTTCATGTCCTCTGATGGGTAATTAGAAACAGATTTTCTTAGTTTAAATCTAATAATAAATAATAAATAGTAAATAGTAATCTATAGTAATCTATTTTGATTACTATGAATAAAATTTCTGATCTGTGAAAAAAATTTCAAGAAGTCTTAAGTATACTTTCCTCTCATCTGAATAAGTTAAGAAAATGTACAATTAAAAGAAAAAAAAAAGATTTAATTTAGGTTTTTGGAAAGCTTTAATATGTGGATAGAGGCTCTATCCACTGCCCGCATAGAACAGAAAAATGACATTGAAAATTTTGCTCTTCCTCTTCGAGAGAGAGAGCACTTAGAATCACGTGAGAATGTTGGGGGTGGGAAATGTAAGCAATCTTTGTTTGCAATATGTGGTACGAGATTCTTGGGTTCAAAAATCTTTCATTATAGCTGTTTTGTGCGTTCCACTGTGAATTCAAGCAATTGGTCTTACTTTCTTTGAAAAATTTTACAATAAATAGGTCATCCAATTTGTGAAATAACTAATTTAATCCTCAAAAATATTACATTATTTCTAAATTTTTCTACTAAAGTATAAAATGTGTTTTTTTTATGTTTATTATTATTATGTTTATGTTTATTTTTTATGTTAAAATGTGTTATTTTTTTTTATAAGTAAGTTTTCTATATTGTACAATTATTCTATTATTATTTTATTACATTTCTACTTTTTATTTAATTGTTATTTAAATATGTATTAGCATAAATACTAATTTTTCATAAAAAAGTTAATTGTAAGATGATTTATTATTTCTGTCCTGAAAAGAGTAAGTTCAATTTCTTAAGTGCGCAGTGGCTATAACGTTTAGCTACCACCCAGAAACAAGACCACTGATCAGAATTTTATTATTTTTTTTTTGTGACAAAATAATGGTTATAGAGGATAAGAACATTACATTTATCAATTACTTTCTCACAGAAAAGTATATTTTAGCTTTGTGTCCACGATTGGGTTAAGTATTTGATAATACACAAAGTATTTTTTTATTTTTTTTTGCTTCTGAAAAGTAATTTTATGAGATTTTGCCTGAATCCTTTTGGATAACTATTTGGAAACTGTAACAGATATATTAACCAATTTTAAATTAAATTAGTTTGCATTATTTCTAACTCTTCTTTTTATACAGTATATAGTTAATGGTTGAACCAGGAAAAATTGCGTGTGCAATAGGGTGGATCAAATCTTTTTGTCAGAATTTAAAATCCTACCAATGCGAAAAAGATATCTTAAAATAAAACATCTTTTTGATCTTTTCTTGTTTATATATGAAGGGGAAACATATGTTAAGTGCTGTCACAAGAGGGAAGGAGTTTGGTATTTAAAAGTGTATTTAATATTAAAAAAATCAAAATAATTTTTGTTAATGAGAAACAAGATTTTTAGTACTTTTAAACATTTAATGCGAGGGAACAAGAAAAAAAATGAAAAATATTTAACAACGTCTTTTTAACATTAAATTAAAAAACAAAACCCTCTGTTGAAATTACAGTGAACGATAAACCGGGAAAAAACGAAAAAAAAAAAAAAAGAAAATGTTTGATCAGACTGATTTAATAGCATGGTGAAAACTGGTGGACCAAAGAAATGTTACAATGTGCATTGTACTATATACCACTGTTCCCCAACCTTATTATCGCCCCGGACCGGTCAGCGTTGGATAATTTTACCATGGACCGCTGAGAGTGAGGACGTTGATTGTTTATATTTTTGATTGTTTTATTTTAATTTTGTGGGAGTATATAAAAAAAAGCACCTTCAGAATAAAATATAGCTACACCAAAAATGAATATAAAGTGATTTATCAAGGAATACAAAGTAATTTTCATAAAAAGTAGCCCAAACCCAAGAAAAATATGCCACTGTAAATGAAATGGAAATAACAATGTTTCTAGTGTGGACCAGTAGTATTTGATCCACGGACCGGTACCGGTTGGAGACCACTGCTATACACTACTCAGTATTCATTTTCAATAATTATTGTTTTTGGTTATTTATATTGTAGAAAAACAAAATTTTATTTTTACTCTAAGATCATCTAACAAAAGTTAAGTCTTTTTTTTTCAATCTTTTCAAAAATCCTACTTCTTTGTGGCAATATTAAATTTTAAAATTATTTTCTAAGCTATTTCTCTTTTAACCTCCACTCAGTATAACTGCGATACACTCCAGTGTGTAATGGGTTGATGCGTGAAATAATACTGATTCAGAAAATTTTTAAAAAAATTATTATTTACAATTTTAATAAAGGAGCCATAATGAATAGAACAAATTATAGGATATAAAACTAAATAATGTCAATGTTTTATAAAATAAATGAACTTTTATGTAACCCTTATATATATTTTATGCCTTGAGAAATAATTCTGAATATTATATATATATATATATATATATACCTTAAAAATTAATTTTGCCTTCTTAAAGTTCAAAATATTTTTTTTTTATATTTGTCAAATTTAATAACTTGTAACGACAGTTTAACTTTATAGTTTTAATGCAATAAATAATAATAATTAATGTTCAATATGTAATATTTTATGTTATTGTTGCATACCATAAAGATTGACCAAAAATACACAGAAAAAAAGGAGTTTAGAATAGATTTTTTAACGAATTTTGAGAGAACTATTGTGACTAACAATACTTCAAACAAATTTTATTTTATTTAAACATCCCAAAATTTCTAACTAACAATTAATTTCATAATTATTTGTCTTATACTTTTCTGAGTAATGATAAGTTTTAGGTTCTTTTTATGAATTCTTATTTCAAATAAATGACAAATAAAACAGAACATCAACCGAAAGTAGTATTGTTTATTCAAATTAAGAATTCATATGAAGAATAATAAGAGCTCATGATAGTAATGCAAAAGTATTAAATATTAGAAACCTTTTAAATCAAAATTATTCAATACATGAAAAATTTGATATTTCTTTAGAATTTTAGAAAATGCACATAAAATGCTTTCATTTTCCGAAAATGATACACATATTGGTATTAACTTTAATAAATTCTTGTTTTTCATTACAATAAAATTTTTGGCATTGAAATAATGTAAATGTAAATTTTACTAATGGTGTGTATGTCTGTACAAAAATATGTTTATTGTGGGCATTCGTGATAACATTGAGCCGTATAAGTATTTTTAATTTCTATTAATTTTGCAATTTCCATGACCAAGTTGTTAGAGCTTTATTTACGTGTTGTCTATTATAGTTCTTTTATTTGAAAGTATATAATAACACGTAGCATAAATGTGTTACCATTTATTACATTACAAAACATCCCTAAGTCGAAGAATAAATTGGATAGCATTTATTACAAATAGAAATTAGATAACTGTGTGACAAAATAATTTGTTACTGATCGTTAATAGTGTATCTTCAAATAAATATTAAATGAAAATCTCTGTTCTCCCTTAAATGTATCCGCAATAGCCAAACCAATCGGCTTACCGCAGGTAATTGTCACTAAAAGGCATTTAGATAGTCGTTCACTGTGGTTGTGGAATTATTTCAGAATTTCTAGAAATCTAACTGGATGTGATCCATTAAAAGAAATCTTTTTATTTGGAGATGAGGAAATGGCCGCAGAAAAGAGATAAAGGTGACGAAATATATTTTAAAGATTAGGAATCGAGGGCACGTTGAAGTAATAAAATATAAATTTAATAGACAAGAAATTATATTTAATCTAAAAACTATGTTAAAAATTTCCTTTTCAATGTATAAAATTACAGCAAATTTAGTTTCATCTACTTACATTGTTTTGATTGTCACCAAAATTTATAAACTAGCTTCCATTAAGATATTATAAAATAAATTAGAGCAATGAGTCTAAATAAATAAGTCAGCAAATTGAAAATCATTATAATTTTCCGTTTAAAATTCATTCTGAAATTATAAGTTAAATTATTCGAAGGAAAAAAATTAGTATGATTTATATATTGAAAGAAAAAAGAATGAAAGTATATTGAAGAGACAGATTAAAAATTGAATTTTTCTTTTTTCATTGCATAACAGTTAATTTAATATAATATGCTATGGCTTAAAAGGATTGTGTGTGTGTGCTTGTGTGTGGACATAAAATCAAAGTCAAGCGTGCACGGTTTGAAAGAGGGGCTCATATAAGTTCTGAGAAAAATGCATACCACTTAGAAAAGTGGAAAACTAACAACTTTTTTCTCATCATTAGTTTGTGTGACGACATATTTTACAATATTACTAGGATTTATTTCCCTAACATGATCTTACACAAAACCGTTATATTAATATCAGTCTCAAATAGAGCATAAACTTTTGCTGTTTTGGTAAAAATTAACGTAAATCGAGTTGACTGGAGAAAAGACGTTATCTAATTTTGATTTTATGAAAAAAAAATATGTCACAATAAATACTAATCTAGAAAAGCTATTTCTAAAGATGACGGGTTTAGTTATAAGATTTCAAAATGATGTAACAGTTGCTACTTTTCTGTCCATATCAATTATGGGATTTTTTTTTTTTTTACAAATTTCGATTAATAGCACAGCTGAATGAGATCACAGTAGTGAAAAAAATCACTGTTAAATTGAGAAGCTTAAGGTCACAAGTACCTAATGATGGAAGGGGGGGGGTTGTCAATCTCACCTATTTTCAAAAATATGTGAGTCATCATCTATATCACTAAGTGATACAGATTTTTTTAAAAATTTTTACCAGAACTGATTAAACTTTCTGTTTCACTCTGTAACGGGACATCATTCATATAAGAAAAAATATCTTTGATTAGGATTAAAATTGTCAATTAAATGTTAAATCTTACATAAAACTGTGCTTTATTTTGCCATTCATAAAATTTGTTATCTTAAAAGTGATAAGAAAAAGATGAAACGTCCCGTAACTACCCAATAAAACAAAATGAAATAAATAAAACTTAAGAAAAGTGTCTATGAAAAAAAAACGCTATTTGATAATGTAAAAAAAAAAAATGGAAAAAGGCGCAGAAACAACAAATAACATGTCACGTTAGTAATGATTGTGTGTAAGTTGAAAAAGATACATTAAAGAAAAAAAAAACACAGATAAGAGTTAATGCATTATTACAAGTACAATGATAAAATAAATAATTCACATTCTGAAAAAAACAAAAAAATAATTACTTTAAGCAACCACAATATTTAAGAATACCAACAAAATAAAAAACAAAACAAAAAAAGGCAGCGTTAAATAATTGGATAATTGAAAGCTGAAAAAATGTTAAAGACCATAAATAAAATAAAACATTTAAGGAGCAAACGCAATGAGGGATAAAAAAAGGATATTCTTATGATTTTTGTACTTAAGACTGAGTTAAAAATAAAAAAAAGGGATACGAAGCGTTAAGCTGATGAAAAAGTAGCACTTTAATCTAGTTAACTAACTGAGTTTTTTACGATCCTAAAAAAATTATTATTAATCATACAATGAAAAAATGCTAAAATCGAAAACTCTTTTTCCTAAGTTGGATTATAATTACAGTAGGATACAGAAACTCATAAACTCAGATTTGTATTAAAAATGATAATGCTACGAATTTCCTTATTATTGTGACTAGTTGCCAACGATTGGATAAGTTGGGGTCCGAACTTGTAATTGGCCCTCGAGCTTAGACGTAGGGTGCCCAGGGACGTCTCAAGGCAAGGGCCAACTGGGCCAAAGCCCAGAGCCTCGTCTAGTTCTCGATTCAGCCTAAATAAGGCTATGATTCGAGTAATTTCCATGATCAAATACTTTTCCTGGTTGTATTTTAAGAAAAAATTAGAACATCAGACGACATGTAAAAAGGCTATATGTGATGATCGTCATCCATGTATAGGCATAGGCCTACCACCACACACCATCATTACTCATTCAGTCACAAGGAGATAATAGGTCGAGCCGGTTTGTGCGATTGTAAGTGATGCACATTTATTTTTTTCGAGTTACAGTTTTTCTTAGTATTTTACAACGTATGCTATGTAATGTCTAGTTTTAAGGGTGATAGGTGGTGCCTACATTTGTGTAAGGGACTTTGGCCTACATTTGTGTAAGGGATAACGGCCTACTTTTGCGTAGGGACCCAAGGCCTCAAGAAGTCTTAAGGCGTCCCTGAGGGTGCCCCCTCGTAAACCCAATGATGCGGGTTCGATAGTGGCTGGAGTAGATAGCTTTTCTGAATTTGAAATTCGTAGGCACAAATTTCATATGATAATATGGCATGTAAAATATCCATTGAGTATAAATTTCGCTCAGGTATTATTCGCAGTATTTACTATCCGACAAGTGTTTAAATACTATCAATTCAAGTGCCAAAAGTTTAGTAGCAGGAGCCACCACTAGTTGGTGCCTCCAATGAGATAACCAAGAGTCCTGCCGTTGGTGTGATAAGGAAGTTGGAGAAGTGGTGATAGCGCAGGTGTCGTTCTCGTCACTTGACTGTGATTCAAAATTATGAGGTCCGTCGCCAAAAGTCTTCGAGTAGTTGAATAGTGAAGTTTTAATATTCACTCACTCTTTCCCAATGAAAGGGCTCTCGTTTTTGGAGAATTTACTGTGTCAAAAACGGATTAGCTGCCAAGGTGAGGCCATTAAAAAAAAGTTTGGAATTTATAGCATTCAGTCCTCATGAGAAACGCACCGTTGCAAGAAAAAAAAATGCATTTTTTTTCTAGATAGTAAGACTGTTTAAATAATCTTTAAATTTGTAAAAATGATAAGAAATCAAAGGTTTTCCTTTCAGTTATAAATGTGAGAAGAAAACTAAGGTTACGCAAAGTGTTTAAACATTGCAGTTAGTGATTTTTTTCTCCAACTAGGACAATTAAAATTCTTGATTTGAGTTTCCCAATGTCATGTGTAAACTGTCGAGACGACCGCTAAAAGTGCGGTCAACACTAAATATGTAATCACATTACTCCTGTCAATGAGAATTAAATATATTCCATTGCCTTATACTAATAAAAAAATAACAAAAAAAAAAAAATAACGGTATTCCTTATGACTTATATTAACTTTTGATTTCGTATAAACTGACGTAAAATATAACAAAATTTTTCTCGAACCTCTTTGAGAAACATTTATATGTATTGTTTGAAATTATAACTTATCAAGATTGTATCAAGGACTGAGCCACTGAAAAAGGCTCGGTGGGCCGCAGGTTGAGAATCACTGTTCTAGACTATCAATACAATACCCTGACGTGATCTTGAAAGGTTTGTTCCACCCAAAGATATATATTTACGATGGATTATACTATTCTATTGTTATTTATGCAACGGAAAAATAAACTGTTAAAAAAGATTATTTTCTGCCGATGTTGAAAATAAAAAAAGAAAAGAAAAGCTAGTGTCTTGTTAAGTTCTCCAAAACCTCTTGTTGAGTATTGCAGCGAGCTGTGTTCAAAGCCCCTTAAAGGAATTCTTTTCTATTTCTGAACACTATACGAGGTGGAAATGTGGTTGAAGAATCTTCTCTTATATTAAAAATGTTTCTTTTTATGGTTTCCCATACACATTGTTTTATCCTTTGTCGAGACAGAAGGGACATTTGATGTTATCTACTTTTCGAAATAACTTTGTGTCGTATTTTGAATATGCGAGTTGAACACGATGTATTCGTTTGAAAACATAAAAATGCTACTGAAGGAACTTAAAAAAATATATTCTTATTCATAAAAAGTAAATGCTAACTTATTTCGAACTTTAGAATACGAAGCCGCGCGCGATAAGGTTTTTAAATTTATTTGCACACGTGTTCTTTATTTTTTTAATATTTATGTTAAACCCTACACAGTTTATTTATTCTTGTAAAATATGTACCATGATAGTCGAAATGAATTATTCCAAGAACAGCTCTTATGTTGAATAGTGATACTACACAAATTTATATTAATGTATGATATGTATGTCAATATCTTGCCTTGTTTTAACTTGAAGTTAGTTGTAGTTCAATAGAAAGCATTTCTTGTTTTTTATGAGCTAAAATCAGTTGCTTTTGCACAACCGTTAAGTCCTCAAGTTGGAGAGTCATTTCATTATTGTTACCATCTGGTGGTGGCTATTTGACGCTTAAATTCATTATATGCAAACTCACGTTAGAAAATTGCCATGATTTAAATTTGCCGACAGTACCAGAGCTAAATTACTACTCTAGGGATCTTTTACATGCTACGTAATCATAGTGTGTCTTTGATTTTGGAATCCCGAAATTCTCTCGACTCTAGCCGGGATCGAACCCGCAACTTGAGACGTACGAGGTAGGCACGCTGCTTGTAAGTCACCGAGTCGACATTTCTTGTTTTGTAGGAGCAATACGCCAGAGGAGCTTAAATTCTGGTCCTGATTTCTTTAATAATTCCAAAAAATTAATCTTGTTTAACTAATGGAGCAATGTTCATTACTGCAATAATCGAGTGAAAATTCCTTTCTTTCGAAATGTATTGACTTTAGTAAATATATATAGTTCATATTCTTCCTCAATTTTAGGAATCCCCTTCTAATTTCTATTCATTCCTTTGTTTCAGAACCTTTTCTGTCTTTCATTTAATGTTTAAATCATAAACTCATCCCTCCCAGACTCATCTCATTTCTCGATTATGGATCAAAAACCACAATTTTTTTTTATACTTATATTCAAACACACATGTCTTCTTAAGCATAATAGCACCATTCGCATTCAAAATTTTCTAAAAATTAATGTAAAAAAGCGTGTGTGACTGTGTCATTCACACGACCGTCTGTTGTACGTGAATACGTCGCGTAGCGGGAAATAAATTTCTGTAAAAAAATGTTATTATTTATGTAAGTCATAATAATATTTGAACACTAAGAAGCCCTCCGGGTTTCCGGTTTATTTTTTTTTTTATTTGATGGCAATTATTTCCTTTCAACGGGTTCAGGAATAAAAAATCAAGTAAACAAATATTTACTCTCTGTGTTATAAAATAATAATGTCAATGTGTGTTAACTCTATTACAATCAGTGAAGCTATTGATGTTGCAATGTATGGTAATTAGATGTATGGTGGTTAGATTATAACATCAAATCTTTTCAAGTTGTTTCTTCTCCTGCGTTATAGATATTCTTAACACAAATATACAAAAAGTTGAATTTTCCATTAGAAAACTATTTAGTTTTGTATAAGGCTTTTTGTTAGCTAACAAGTAAGAATTACTTCGTGGAACTCGAGATAGTAAACAATAGAATATTCTCAATGTAATAGGAGTATATATATATATATATGTTTAGAAAGTGTTGCATAATAAAGTTTTTATATATAAATAAAATTTTAAGTTTCAACCCTTTATCTACCGACGGTACTTATAAGTCACGCTCATTTTAAAATTACATAGAATAACCATGTTTACGAATATTCCGACGATACTTAGCAGGAATATTCTTTGAAATCCCCTCTTCCAAGATATAGAGCAGCACGGGTTCTGTGGTCAGTATTTGAGCGGGGAAGGCGAATAGTTTTATAGCAGAAGTTGCGTTTTTAGCTGACGACGTTTTCAGCGGATTGCGAAAATTGTCATTTTTCTTCCGAAAAATAGTTAATGTCAAACAAAATTTAAGTGTCTTAATTTTTTTATGTTAATGAAAACCTTAGAAAACTATTTGACTATTAATTTTAAGTGAACTATGTATGTAATTAATATATTACAATTTAATATGTTTAATTAATTAGCTCTAATGGATTAAATTTCCCATATTTGAGTATTTTGTTTATGTATATCCCGTAATGTTCACTGTAGTGATTCAAAAAAATGTATTGCATGAAAAAAACTGCAGTAAATCATAATGCGGTAGATAAAAGGTTAATGAGTAATACGAGTTATAGATAATTGTAACTATATAAACTTGATAGAGAACGTGAATCCATTTTGAGTGCATTTTTTTTTCTCGGTTTTTTCATTGTGATTCGGGGAACCCCTGGGTATATCTTATGGAGCCCTAGGTTCCTCGGAACACAGTTTGGGAACCACTGGTCTAAACTTTCAAGCTGTAAAAAGAGATAGAGAAAGAGAGACAGAGATAGGATAGATTACTAGCGGATCATTGGTTAATCAAATTTATAATGTTGTGACGGCTCTCGCGTCCTTTCTGTAACATAACCTCTGGGTTCTTTGACGGCCAAGATTAATGGCAAATCTTTTCCAACCCAAATCCAAGAAGTGAAATGAAAGTATAGATGCAAATAAGATAGCCTTTAAAAGGACAGAAGTTTTAGTAAGCGGGATGGCAATTTAGAGAAAGTTCAGTTTGGAAAAGGTAGAAGTGTAATTTGGCGGCCTACCCGAGAATCACGGATATCTAGCCTTACTACAAGGTGCATACTATTGCACACGAACTCAACAGCCTTTCTGAAGGTGTTTGAACCGTTGCTTGGAATTCAAGGTAGGAAGATTATTTTCCGAATCCGAAATATTATTAGGATTGAGAGTAGGCGGATAATATAATTATTTAGATAAGTGATCCAATTGCGCGATCTGTGTTAACTACGGCTACGTGTTTTGGTTTATTCTCACTTAATATAAGTTTGTCCAATATATAAGTAATTTAAGTTAAACTCTTAATAAAGTCATATTAAGAATTGTAAAATGTCTCTTCATTTCGAGAATCCCACACCTTTAACTTACGCTGACCCACAACGATATGGTCGACAAAGATCGACCATATCACAGTGTAACGTAGATATTTGATATTTTTAATAATTAAAGTGACGATGGATCACTAGAGATTACATAGAAATTAGATAGCTAGTGTAAGAATTCTGAAGTGACCCACCTTCTACACAGGGGACGGTTAGTTCTCTCCCCCCCCCTTGGGATGGGGAATGGTTAAGTATTCATGATGGGGCCGAAGGACGCAGCTGGACAAGGGAGGGAAATTCCTTTTCCCCTCTTGGTTTTTAAAAAAAGGGCATTCTATGGCCGGGTACGAAGGAGTGAAATCATGTCATGAGTGTTGTTTGTTAAATTAAGTGTTTTCTTTAAATGTTTTTCTTTAAAATAAACTTTAATATTTAAATTTTAGGCACCATGTATTTAATTTGTTGCCATGCCCATTGCTTAGATTCAAACCTTAGTGCTAGGAAGATAGTGTATTTGAACCTGAAATAAGTGTACTGGTATTTAAAGTCTTCTCATACTTTGTGAACCTCCTTATTTGTTTATGTATTGCCTCAAATGGGTGCATGTCTTAGTTTTGACTACTTGAACTTGTGTTGTTGTTTTGTTACAAATAAATTGAGTAATTTTGAACGTGGATAGTCTTCCCTCCCTTCCTCCCACATATCTAGACGTGTATCGGGGTACCTTACAATATTTCAAAGCTTTGAAATTTCTATTTAAAAAAGTTCTGTAAAAAAAAATGGATTTTGATGAATACATGTTGAGTGTATGAGTGTTTATTTTCTGGGGGCTGGTTTATGGCTCTAATACAGTTTTTAATCCTTCAAGAAAATATCTGTTCTTACAAATACTGAAAGAAGGACATAATTTAAACCTTTGTATTTTATAAAACTCTCTAACAAATAGCTAAAAACATGCAGGCTCTTGTCTTGAAAATCTATTAATTTTTGCAAAACTCGAATTTAATTAAACTTTTGTCAGGATTTTCATGTGTAGAAATTCTTATTTATGATTTATTAAAAAAAAGAATTAAAATTAATAACTCAACACCATTATAATGAATATCTTAGACCAAATTCAGAAGAAAGAATAAAATTGAGTAATTTATACAACAAATTTACTTTCAACATCTCTCAAGAATAACAAATTTGAAAATACTTGTATATAAGATAAAAAAAAGAAAATTATTACAAAAGCCATATAACTTTTTGTAGAAGTTTTTGTTTTACTTTTTTGTGCCATAAATTATAAAGTGCAAATTTAATAATGTAATGTATAAGTTGTTTACATACGAAATTATAATTTGCGTAAAACACAATAAAATAAAGAAAAAAGTTCAGACACTTGTAAAATTAAGTATTGCTATAAATAGATTACCTTGATATATTGTTAGCCATCCAATTTTGTCATTATTCCATTTAAAATAAAAATTGTATGTTTTTTTACATTTAAATAATATTCTTGGCATGAAATAAGATTTTAGTTAATTTCACAAGATAAATTCTTCACTATTCACATTGAACGTCAAATATGAAATAAATTTCCAGTCTGTGTGCTATTTAAATAAAGCTTTACCATTGTAAGTGCTAAACATTTCCATTTGATAGGTTGGCGTCTCGCTCATGATCCGCATCCTGCATCTTCAAAAGATGAACTTTTGCCACGCATACAAGCAATGTGAAATTTTCTTCCACAAGCAGACATTCAAAATCTGTTTGACTCCATGCCACGTCGTATAGCAACACTTATTGCAGCGCGTGGTGGCTACACCAAATATTGATTTCGGAAACTTAATATTGTCTTTCTGCTTTGAAACTTTCGTGGTGTTGCATTTTTTTACAAACAGTAGTTTACATTCTGACATACTAAAAAATAAAAATATAAAAATTAAAAAAACATTTAAACTGATATATTTACAAATGCATCAGTACTGTACAATATATTTGATAATTAATTTATCGCAATACTAGATTAAATACAAGTTTAATAATTACCAGGGACTCCCATGGGTCTGTCACATACAAAATTTATTACTTATCTTGTTAATTTGTACTTTTTATAAATAAAGTCACATATTGTAGTCTTAGCTTCAAAGTACATTATTATTGTATTCAATATATTGATATTATAAAGGGCATCTCGCTTCAGACTGACCGCCCAATCAAGACAAATGCTCATGCACCTCAGTGTCCAATGGTCACGTATACTGGGATGAACACAGTAGGCCCTGGGCTGTTGTGACATTGAGTTTGAGTTAATAGGGGGGCGATGAAAATTATGACTGAAGATTGAGTCACAAATATTGAAAGTTTGAGAAGCACTGGGTTAAGGTAAAGCAGAATGCAGAGATTATAAGTTTTAAAACAGGAATAATAGAATTTAGAACAGGAAAACGACTTAAAAGTGAGAAATTTTTGCGATATCTTCGCCTCAAATTGGTTGAGGTGATAATTTGGCAAATCGTTGAGGCTCCCGGGGAATACGAACATAATAGTTGTTGAGAAGGCCTTAAATCAAACTCGAAATGTTAAGAACTGTTATTCTTAATATAATTCACGTTTATTAATTTAATGTTAAATCTGATTACGAAATGGGAGGGGGGGTTGACAAGACAAAGTGTATTCTAAGAAACAATGGGTATTTAGTTTTAAATGAGCTGCAAAGTAAGAAATTTGCCCATGAGAAATATTATAATAACTTCTAATAGAGCTGCTGTAATTCAGGAATAGGCGACTATAATTTCATCCACACAATATATGTTCACTGACTTTTTATATGATATTTAGTCGTGTCATTTATTTTCAACATTAAGTAATCTAACTCAAAGTGTAAATCTGACCAGATTAAAAGAAAAAAAGAACCCGAGTTAGGGAAGATGTACCTTGCGGGTAGCCCATAAAAAAAAGAGAAAATAAATTGATAATATTTAAGTTCATAGTGGATAACATTTAATCAAATTAAAAAAAAAGAACATTTTTAAACCCTTAACTGCGAAATAAAAATTAAGAATCACTCCCCAGTGTCACCGCTTTTCACATACGCACGCGTATGCGATGTTAAGGTGAAAATTAAAAAGCGTAAATAAGTATAAATTTTTCTTTAAAATAAGTAAAGCCTTTACAAACACTGTCAAGTGCATTTCGTTGCATTCCAAAGCATCCAAAATAGATTTACCAATAATAGCACGAAGAAAAGGATCGCATTTCGGAAAAACGTATAAATACTTTCGGGGAATTTAACGCAGAGATTGATCGAGACGTATATATACGCCCGCGGCACTTAAGGGTTTAAGTACACAGATTACGGAACTGTTCATAAAACTATCAAATCATGTTTTTGAACAAGTTAAAAAGAACAATGATTAATTAAAATGCATGAATCAACAAGACGAACCTTAAGAGTTATACAAACGGTGAAAACACGGTTTGTTTCTTCAGAGGATATAACGTATACCTACCACTTAAAAACAACAATCTATAATTCTGTGTTTTGAAAGTTTAAATAGAAACAAAATCCTGGAAAAAATTTTAGAGAACATTTCTGATTTTAATTAAATGGTTATTTTAAAAAGAAGCTTCCTTTTCTAAAAACATTCAAAAACTGGAATAATTACTTAACACTTGA
>BMAV01005188.1:83317-97161 GCA_019973955.1 Trichonephila inaurata madagascariensis
TATATATATATATATATATATGGAGAGTGTGAACTAATAGTAGGAATGGAAAAAAAGGAAAACTCTTGTAAAATTTCAAAGAAGATTGTTTTCTCTGATAAACTCCAGTAATTACTAGAACAAGCCACACTAAAAAGTATTTATAGAATTATCTAAATCCTTAGACTTAATAAAACAACATAATATATTCCTCTCCATAAATTATTACATCTCTACGCCCGTTAATTTCCCAGACATCACATCAAATATTCAACCAAAAGACACAATTACACTGAGGCCTCAAAGTCAAGTTTGCAATTTACCCAGAAAATATCTCGACTAATTGCACTGTTTGCATTTCCTCTGTGTCACTTTGGACACCGAAGTTTTCGGTATTTGTAGACAAATATTAACAAAGCGCGGACTCTTCAAGAATACTTGTCATTCCTCAGTGAAGATTCCCGTAATTATACCAACAAACTCGAAGTGGCTAGCTCGTTATGAAAGTACTTTGGTTTAAGCATCAGTTGGAAATCAGGGTTAGAGGTAGTATGAGAATAAAACTCTGCTCCTATAATTTCGGTTAGAATAGCCTTATTATTGGAAAACAAGTTATGACTTCATTTCTGTATATTTAATTTGTAGTTTTAATGTAATACATAGCAATAAGAAAACTTAAGGGTTGGGAGGTCAAAATATGCATTTTCTAACTTAACTTATTAACTAACTCAAATATCAGAACGGGTTTTTTGCGTTACCATATTTTTCAGAATATAAACCAATCTGTTTATAAACTGAGAGTATGTACTTTCTTCAAAAATTTAACCAAAATAGAAAACCCAAATAAAAGCCGATTTGCCGAAAAGGTTCCTGAAATTTTCAACATATGTTGCTAAACGGATAAAATGAGTGGAACATTTCCTAATCAACTTTTATCAAATAAAACGTCAATGACAATAAGTTTATTTATGATAAACTGATCTGAGGCTAAAAAATTTTTCATTCGTTATCTTGTGAAATATCTGTGGTCATATTCTGGGTGCCATTTGTTAGTTTCGAAAAGGAGCGGAAAGAGAAATTCGCACACATTGTACTTGAACGTCGACTAATTTTTTAGGTCCTAAAGAAATAATACACTACATTATGATCATTTGTCCTCAGGCATCGTAAGGAGTAAATGTGGAATTTATGCAGCACCATAAAATCCGACGAATAACGTGCACTTTTAACACAAATAATAAGGTCGAAATTTGCAGTTTCACGTTATACGCCGGGTATAAAATAAGAGCTTTAAATATATAAAAAACGGATGAGCACAAAAACATTCAGACTTCTACATATAACAAAATACTGTTTACTCAAAATAAATGACATTCCTTATTAACTTAAAGATTTTCGTTCTAATAGTGTGCTATTTTTTAAAGCTTGGGATAATACCTCGATTAAATGACTAGTATAATAGTAGTTTGCATATATATATATAGCTAGAGCTTCTCTACAGATGTTGAACCAGTATTTACGATAAATTTCCAGTATTTTTAGAGGTTCGAGCAATTGAAATAATAAAGGGTGTGTTTTGTTCAAATGTTTTTTATTCTGATGTATTAAAGTATAAATAAATAAATTTATGAGTTAACACACAATATTCAGTTCCCATTTTTAAGGAATATATTTTGCTTAAACATTAATAGTTATAAGTTGCAGTTTCATAAGCTTAAATATCTCAAATCTTAAATACTAACTTTGATGTTAATTTTCGGAATAATTTAACTCCTAATTTTTTTTTTTCGAAATTTTTCGTCCATAAAATGTTATCCGAGCTGCTCATTTTCACCGAGCGATAGAGTAATGAGAGAAGTAGGAGAAAGAAAGAAAAGAGAAAAAGAGAGAGTGTGAGATGAGAGAGGAGAAAGAGAAGAGAAAGAAAGAAAAGAGAAAAAGAGAGAGAGTGAGATGAAAGAGAAAGAAAGAAAAGAGAAAAAGAGAGAGAGAGAGCGAGATGAGAGAGAAGGAAAAAAGAGAGGATAGAGAAAGAGAAGAGGAAAATGGAGAAAAGAAAAAAAGAGAAAATAGAGAGAGATTGATATGAGAGAGAACGAAAAAAAGAGAGAACAGAGATAGAGAAAGAGAAGAGGAAAATGGAGAAAAGAAAAAAAGGAGAGTAGAGAGATATAGAAAGAGAAAAGAGAGAAAGAAAGAGAACACAGTAACAGAGAGAGACGAGAGAGAAGAAAAAATGAGAGAAGATGGATAGACAAAGAGAAAAGGAGAGAAAGAAAGAGAAAAGAGAGATAGGGAAAAGAGAAAAGAAAGAGAATAGAGAGATCGTTTAAGGAGCACTTTTTTGAGTAACAAATAACATACACAAAGTTTTAGAAATATTGATAAAAATACAGTACATTAATAAATAAATAGTTTCCTTTCCCAGTGTGTTTTTAAAATTATTCAACTATTTTTTTCCATTTTCTTATTTCTGCAAATGATGGTATAAACTAGCTATCAATAGGTGCACCTTATCCATCCTTTAAATCCAGTAACCAAACATTCTAACAACGCGACATTACGCATCTCCCAGCTTTATCAGTGTTGTGGGACCTATCAGCGTAGGTCACCTGCCGACTATTAAAGAGTACTCTAATCATTCGAAACAAAGAGATATCCTACCTTTTATTCTTCTTTAGTCCCATTACTACACGACCGAGATACTGCGGAAGTCCTCAAGGGATTGGGACTCATTACGCAAAAGCAGCGAGTTCGAGAACTGTAGCTTCGGGAAATTAAAGAAGATATTAGTTCGAGTTATCAAATAAATGGGTTTACCGGTCATTTAGGAGAAAGAAACTTTTTTTTTTTATATATATATAAGTATCTGCTATTATTGGGTATTTTTTAACATTAAAAGGATGTTTGAAATATAAATCTAAAATTCAATAAATCTGGAGGTAAATTCAATTGGATTTGATTTTTTTTAAAAAAAGTAAAGTTTTTTTTAAAAAATCTCAGTACATTTCAGATATATATAATTAAACTGTTACTTACAAAATTTAAAAAAAGGGGGTAAGATTTCAATAGTTTGATTAAAATAAAGGAAAGAGAAAGCTCATAACCTAAGTAAAAGTATTTGGGCGATTATGTCTTTTCTAAATCATGACAAATAATCATATATGTATATAAATATAAAAATAATTCAGGAATTTAATTTTTAATTTCCATGCAAAGTAAGCAGCCTCATGTTATCTATTGTAGACAAATCAAAGGAAAAAGTGAAACTGAAAAAAAAAATGTTACATGTAGTTGCTATAGTAATATTTTAAAATAGACACTATTTTTTCATTGTTAAAACATATACAAAAATTTAATTGTTTACTTTACAAAACTGATTGAAAGACAAATACAAAATGTAGAGAGTAATTATGATATTTTAAATTAAGGTGTATAAAAATACCGTTAATTATTTAAAGTTACAATATATAACTAATTCATTATTATTTTCATACGAAAATTTGTTTCCCCGTTAAAACGCATTTTAGTATATACTTTTTTTATAAATCAAGTGTACAATTTAGTTCTGAATAATTTTTGACACCATTTAAGGTATCCGACTACGTTCGGAACCATGGTTTTAAAAAAGCGCAAAAATGGATAATTTTCATCATATTTAGTGTCACTTAGATTAGAATACATGTATAAAATTGTTTCAAGGACATTTTGACAAAAAAAAAAGATTTAAATACAATATTTCGTCAAAAAACTAACTTAGAATATTTTTTTATCCAAATATTCTCCTTTTGTGAAAAATGCTTCTATTATAATAATATTTTGCCTGTATATAGCCCAGACCTTTCTACAGAAGCTCAACTAGAATTTTTGAAAATTTCTCATTATTTTCAGAGTTACCACCAATTTAAATAATTATCGGCGTTTTTTTCTTAAAACTGCTCCCCTCTGTTGTCGTAAAATATGGTTAAACCCACTTCTAAGTTATATATTTCAAAAATTCTAGTTGATCCTCTGTAGAGAGGTCTGAGCTATATACAGGCAAAATATTATTGTAATAAAAGCATTTTTCATAAAAGGAAAACATTTGGAAAAAAAAAAATAATTCTAAGTTAATTTTTTGACGAAATATTGTATTTAAAAATTTTTTTTGTCAAAATGTCCTTAAAACAATTTTATACATGTATTCTAATCTAAGTGACACTAAATATGATGAAAATTATCCATTTATGCGTTTTTTTAAAATCACGGTTCCGAACGTAGTCGGATACCTTAATTTGCCTAGGGAAAATGATTAAAATATATATATTATACATCCAAACAGAAAATTTTAATACAGAGGATCGCAAAAAAGATTAAAGCGTCAAAATGATATTAAGTAAAAATTAAAAATCAGATTGCCTGATGTATTAATATAAATAACAATTAGAGCAGATTTTAATTAATTTTTCATTGGGACATACACCTTAAGCATCAGTTCCTCTGGAACAAAATTGTTATGCAACTACAGCTATAAACAACGTTCATTCTGCTAAAGCAGCTTTATGCAAAAGGTTACATAAATGCTTGGAGTCACAAGGATATAATAACACGTTTAAATCACAAGCAAAATTTTTATTGGAAACACCCTGGTAAATTTAAATGTGAGCCCAAGTCATGAAAAAAAGAGGAATGGGAGAACTATCAAAAACAGTATTACCATTTATACAATTACTAAAATCATGTATAATAGATATCAACAGTTTCAACTATGAATGTTTATAAAGATTACCTCAGTATCTTCATACATAAAATAGTTTTAAGGGGACACAATACGTATCAGTTGACAAAAATCGAAAAAAAAAACCAAACTTAATTTTTTAGCATGAATTATGCATTACATAATTTTCTATAACCTCTTAAAATTTGAAGCCTCTAAGTTTCTTAAAAAAACAGAGTTATGGTAACTTTTGCGTTCGTTTTTATTCACATCCCAATGGTGAATTAAAACTTTAAACTGAATTGTCTCAGAAAGGTAAAATAACTAGTTTGTCTTCATTTAAATGACTAAAGCTTTTTTTCTGATTTTGCCAACTGCTTTGTTATTTTTTATAACTATTGGGTATATTACATGTAACAAAAACTGGTATGCATTTTTGAGTCAAGGCAATACTTTGTTTTGAAAAAAAATATTTGAATTTAGAATTTACACATTTTATTAAAGAAATTTTCAATAAGCATTCATAAAAAGAAGTATTGTACAAATACCAAACATGTCATCACAAAACTCATACCAACTTTTTTAATACCTAGTGTGACGTACATGTAAGTTAAATTTGATGTGTGTAATTCTTGTAGGAGGAGTGTCATTTTAAAATCAAAAATTTTGTTTTTTTTCAGAGAAAATTAAATGATTAGCTCTTTATGAAATTTTGAGCACAAATACGCATAATACGTACACATGGGGCAACCAAAAATATTTTTAAAATCAATAAATTGAAAAATTTTGGGTAAATTATATACCATGTCCCCTTAAACATTAAATATTTTCTTAAAAATTCATCTGAGCACAAGTAATGTGTAATTTTCATAATCCTATTTATTTCCTTTATAAAATGATTCACACACAAAAAAAATCTGAGAATTATTATTTATATATTTCACTTTAATATATTAAGTTTAAGTGGGTTCATCGTGATTTAGTTATGATACATCAATGTGAATATAATATCAAATAAACATTATTTTGCGTGTTCATATCTCAAAGCGTAGGGAGCATAAGTTCAGACACTTTATGCTTGCATATTAGAAGTTAATGAGGATTTTATTTAAAAGAGAATTAAATAAAAACTTCGTTTTAAAACGAGAAAATCACTACTTATTTTTTAAATTCCGTAACTGCAATTTTGGTGATTTTGTTTTGCATCTTTAATGCGAATTTAATATTCAGCAAATATTTTATAATATTTAGATTTAAAAAAACTATCCTGGATAGCATACATCATTAGCAATGTGATTTTGTAATGTGAGTTGCTTATCCTCCTCTAACAATAATTAGATTTTCAAAAGTAAATTATTCAAGATTTTCTTTTAAGGTATCCGACTACGTTCGGACCCGTGATTTTAAAAAGGCACATAAATGGATAATTTTCATGATATTTAGTGTCACTTAGATCATGGCACATGTATAAAATTATTTTAAGGACATTTTGTCAAAAAGATAGTTATTTAAATACAATATTTCGATTAAAAATTAACTTAGAAAAAACTTTTTTCAAAATCTTCTTTCACGAAAAATGCTTCTATAATAATAATATTTTGCCTGTATATAGCGCAGACATCTGTACAGAGACTGAACTAAGATTTTGGAAAAATTCACATTATTGTCAGAGTTACAATCATTTCAAATAATTATCGGCGTTTTTTTCTTAAAATTTCTTCACTCTGTTGTCGTGAAACTTGGATAAACCCACTTCTAAGGTATATATTTCAAAAATTCTAGTTGAGCCTCTGTACAGTGGTCTGAGCTATATACAGGCAAAATATTATTTAAGATAAGCATTTTTCACAAAAGGAGAACATTTTTAAAAAAGTTTACTCTAAGTTAATTTTTAGTCGAAATATTGTATTTAAATAACTTTTTTTTGCCAAAATGTGTGTCCTTAAAGCAATTTTATACATGTGTCCTGATCTAAGTGACACTAAATATCATGAAAATTATCCATTTATGAGCCTTTTTAAAATCACGGTTTCGAATGTAGTCGGATACCTTAAAACGGGCAATTTAGGTGATTTATTTTTGATTTAGGCTATGAATCATCAACGTGTACGTAAATATAAGGCCAAGCATTCCAAAAATGAAATTTCTTCTTATTTGAGTGATTCCCCATAAGGTTAGCGTAATGTCCTTCTCCACGAAGCTTATGAATCTCTGTTGGCTGATGAAAGACCTTCCTCCACTTTCACGCATTTTCCACACTTTTGAACTTATTTCTGCAGCTGCTTCTGTCACTCTGGATGCCGATAAGGTCATCACAGCAAATATGCCGAAAGCTGTCAAGGCAAGAACCGTGACCGCTATCCTCTCGTACATATCGTGAAAGGCATTTGGATCAACAATGACATACAATGAAAACAGCATGACGCAAAAGTTGTAAACGGTGATGAAGAATACGAAAACACCCATTTCATTATCGATGCGCTCAACTGTTGATTTAATACCAGAAAAAGTACGAAGAAGTTTTTCGTAGTCAGGCACTTCTTCCTTTGACAACATTTTAGAGAAATTCTCAATTATGTACTTCAATTTGTAGCAAATAGCTATGTATAAGAATTTGAAGGCAAAAACTGGCAATGTGACGAAAAAGTATGTAAACAAATCGTAAAACATAGAAGTTATGTTGTTGTATACCTGGTTATGGAATTGGAATCCGAAAAGTATTTCAGACATATTGTAAAAATCTTCTCTCACAAACCATTTGTATAGAAATATAAGTGTCTGATAAGCCACGATGACAACTATAAATAAACTTAACCATTTGCCACTTGTCACTTTTTTATTGGGTTTAAACTCAGTTAAGAGTTGGATGATATTCTTTATACGTTCAAACCTTTTGATTAAAACACAGCGGTGGACAATTGCCATTGTGCACATGATGACATACGAAAATCCCATAACAGGATCATTTCTCAAATTGGATAGGCTGCGCATAAGTATCTGCACAGTTAGCACTGTTTCAGTTAGTGTTATTATAATGCTGATTATTGCCAATAAACTATGATATATTCCTAAGCAATTACCTCTTTTAAATCCAAAATTATACGAAAATACCCCGGAGCAGCGAAATAAAAAGAAAATAACATTAAATGGCATTTGCATTTTTGACAACATTCTTGAAAATGAGCATACGTTTTAGACCTACACCAGAAGGTATTTAATTCCAGTGAATGTAAAATGGAAACTACATTTTCTTATAGTTCGCTTTTTAAAATATCCCTCCCTATTTAGGTTAATAATGATACAAACATTAAAAACATTCTGAAAAAAAGGGGTTTCAAAGTATAGATTAACTATAATGTGCTATGAAATTATTAAAAAAAATGGAGCACTTAAATTTACTCAAGCAATTCAAAAATAAGTTATTAGAAGAGCCATACAAATTTCATAAAGTTTTTAACCGCTGTTTTGATATACTGATACAAATTTCAAAAGGTTGCTAAATATTTTCAAAATAAAACTGATGATTAGAAATTTGATTTCATGATTATATACAATTACCCTTAAGCTAAAAGCATTATTAGATGCAAAATTACTCATTTTACAAATGACTCAGTCTGTTTGGAATAAAAGAATAACATCCTTCAATTAAGAAATACTGCATAAAACATATTTATCTTGCAAAGAGGGAAAGAAGACTATTGTATCACATGTTTTTAAGTATTCTAAATATATTTCTCATTTGTTTATCAGATAGCACGAAACACCTTAATAATATGAATTTTTACTATTTATGACAATAAACCTTATTTGTACTTGCATGATAAAGTTCATTATTACATTTTTTAAAGCACATAATTATACACAGTTCACGTAAATATTATTTATAATCACCAAGGAGACGTACGAAACCAAATCATAGCAGCTGCTATGTATAAATGGTCTATCGAATCTTCTTTTTTAAAAAATTAATGACTAAACTCCGGAATGGGAATATTGTATGCATATCACATGAGTAATTTTTGTCAAGTATTATTTAGTTTATCTTTTTTAAAATACTTCTATTAACAGAAATTCATTATGATTATAATTTAAAAAAACATAAGTTTAGAAATGATTATTATTTTGGAGTGATTTAAATCATATATAAATATATATATATATATATATATAAACATTCTGTAGATAATAGTTATATATAATTAAATTACTAATAAAAAATGAATTAATGTTACAAACAAATGAATAAAATGTATCATTGCATCTCACGAGGAATCCCAGTAGCGAAAAGTCAAATCCAAAACACACCGCTTTTAAATTAGTATGATCACTCTCAGATCTGAATCTCAGGTTATACATGTTTTAATACAGGACATAAGCAAAATAGGAATTTGTTCATAGAAAGAAAAATGGAGAAATGAAACTAGAAATGGACAAAACAAAATAAGTAAAATTTTAGATGTAAAATAAGAAACATATTAGTCAATGTTATGTGAAAATCTGTATCTGCAATATAAATTATTCTCATATATGTTTTGGGAAAGATTGTAGATTAGCATAATGAATTTTAAAAGGCACCAGGAATATTATAGATCAAGAAATCAATTTTAAAAGGCATTCATTTTATATGCATTCCATAATTCTTTGGATATAAAGCAAAATAATTCCCTTAAATGTATTGTTAAAATAATATTCACATACCTACCATTTGTCTACCAAAGGTAGACTCTATATCAACTTCTACCAAAGGTAGAGGTTGATATAGAGTCCTTATTTTTAAAAGTAAAATAACTCTTCTCCTACCAGTTCGAAACGATTTTTTTGATAAAAGGAACCAATATGAAAATATAAAATACGTGAAAATCCAACAAAAGAAAACGCCGATAATGAATGTCATACATATAAAATATGCTACACTACGTAACACTGAATAGAAGAAAGAGTAACCAGATTGTCCTGGAAATTGTCAAGCAGAGCAACAACAACAAACAAAAAAGGATTCTTACTTGAAAATGACATACTTGACAAGTGACTTATAACATATAATGAGAGCAACTTCAGTTCAGTGGATAATAAGACCTCAATAAATTGCAATTCGAGGAACAAAGCATCTAGATATAGTCAGTGAAAGTACGAATGGCATACTGAGGTCCTGCCCTCCTTTCCTCAGGATGTCATTCGTCGTCAACAATTTGTCGCGATTTGTCTCCGGAATGCGGAAGTGGCCGGACATGCAAGTGACTTCCAATTATAAAACAGACTTGTTCTATTGTTTATCAGGGCTCATTTTGTAAAGTTTTTGTTGTTTTTTTTAAATCTTTTGATTGTTTGTATAGGCAGACAAATACTCAAGTCAATGTCATTTGGCACAAACACTCCTACTTAGAACTCTGACAATCCTTCAGGAAGCCAGACATTGTTAAATATATTAAAATCTAAAAAATGAAATGGGCTAACACATTATTAGAATGAGCAAAGAACATTCAACTCAGATAATCTTTCTGGTCAAGCCCCCTGGA
The DNA here is from genome assembly GCA_019973955.1 of Trichonephila inaurata madagascariensis. NCBI lineage: Eukaryota > Metazoa > Arthropoda > Arachnida > Araneae > Nephilidae > Trichonephila > Trichonephila inaurata. The sequence goes on from BMAV01005188.1 coordinate 93,509, forward strand.
ACAAGAACTAGGAGTCGACCTAACCTCAGGGATACGGTATGACTGCCTAGAAAGGGATTTCGTTACCCTAAGAGAGGCTTTTTGGACAACATGAGGAAAAATGGAAAAAAAAAGGAGATCTGGAGGAAAATTCACGGGAAAGCCAAATTCCACCCGAGTATGTCATGCCATTGAAGAGAAGAAGCCAGGGAAATGGAATTTATTATGAGTGCATAATATCTGACGGAACAGAACTTGGAAATGTAGTCATATCTCATTAAAATATTACTTTTTGCTTAACTGTCTTCCGAGAATTTTATGATGCTTTTCTGTACTTAAAGGCGAATCTTCGTCCTAATTTCTTATTTAATTAAAAACTAATAATAATCTAATTTGAAAATAATATTACTGTATTTTGCATGATTTAGAAACATAATTTCTCAATTGATCAATTCTTAAAAAGTTCTACTTTTATGTTCTACTACGTGTATCTCAAACTGTGGGGGGCGCCCCCTAGGGGGGTCGTGTTAATTCAACCAGGGAGGGCAAGAGCATATCGAAAAGTTGAAAACAAAACATTAAAAAAAATTATTAGTTTACTGAAATGAAATAAAACAAAATACATTCTAAGATAATAAAGAATACACATTTACAATGATATAATATACATGTATCAGCACTGCATAATGTATTTGATAAATAATTTAACAATATTAAGTTAAGAACAAATTTAATAAATGCTACTGACCCCATGGGCTTGTACAAAATTATATGCAAAATCTAGTACTTATGTTGATAATTTATACAGTTTATAGTTAAAATCGTATTGCAGCTTTAGCACTAAAGTGCGTTTTTATTGAATTCAACACATTGTTATTGTATGGAGGTGGAGGGGTACCATCAAACTTATGATTGAAATTTGGGTCACAAACATTGAAAGTTTGAGAAGCACTCTTGTACTACATATATTTTGATTGAAAATATATTTATCGTCATTTTTAATTTGAAATATTTCGGTATTTTTTTAACAAGTAGCTCTTAAAAAATCACTTTATTTTTAACTTAGCTGATTGATGATTCAATTGATTATATCAGTGTTTTTAAAACTGTGTTCCAAGGAGCCCTGGGGTTCTACAAGGCACACCCAGGGGTTTCACGAGTCACAATAAAAAAAAATCTAAAAGAAACTTAGAAACATGTACGCAAAATGGAATCACGTTCTCAGAAGCTTGTATAATTACAAATATCGAAATCTCATCCTATCCATTAAAACTGAAAATTTTATATAGTTAGATATAATATATTTATATATTTTACATTCTTTTTAATCCTTTATCACAATATAATAAAAGAATATTAAAACGCGCATTTTATCTTTTTATACATATACTTCCCACTAGATTATGAGCAAAGCCGGCTGAGTGGCGCAGTTGGTTTGTCGCTGGCCTTCTGTACCCAAGGTTGCGGGTTCAACCCGGCCCAAGTCGGTGTATTTTCCTGATGCAGAAAATCGAAAGCGGCCATATCGTGTGATTATACGGTATGAAAAAAGATCCCTTGAGTGTCCGTTTGGCTCGGATGCTCTCGGCAAAATTAAATTCCAAAGTACAAATTTCGCATTGGCAGAGCTCAGGTGGCTCGCTCTGTGGAAGAAACTGGGCCTCAAAATTACTTGAAGAAATTGGTATCACCTAAATGGTGCCGCACTAAAAAGTGTTACCAGCTCCTGGGAAATATACTACTTCTGCAAAGGTAGAAATACCTATACGCAGCCCCATTACAGAAGAAAAAAGATTGTGAGTATTCTATTGTTTAATATCCTGGGTTCCATGAGATAATTTTATACCGATTAGAGTTAGCACAATGTCTTTCAAAAATAAATAGTTGATACGGCGCTCCAAAATTCGCAAGCAAAAAATTGTAAAAGATTAAGGAATCCAGAAAAGAGCACCTAAAGGATTTTGGTACAAGACCCACTCATGATTAACTACACCAGTTGTTATTAAATGTAATGCACGAGTAAATGACACTCGGGGCCGTGGGTAGCCTAGTGGTTAGAGCATCGGACCCCAGACCGGAAGGCCTGGGTTCGATGCCAACAAATACCCTCCGAGTACACACGGAGTACTTACTCCTTAAGTCAGTGTGTCCGAAAGTCTTGTGGGCTGAATCACGAGTACAGGGGACTGGAGAATATTTCCCTCCCCTTCAGTCCCATGCCAAAATTGTGGAGGTGGAGATAGGTGGTGTCGTCATCTATCGTCCCTTCAGGGAATTTCGCCGAGCTTATTCGTACTGTTACCTGTATGGTGCTCAAGGTCAAGGGCAACGTTGGGCGTACTTCTAGCCCATTGCCACGATGAATTTCGTGGACCTCGTTCTGACTACGTCAGACAGGTGGCATTAGCCACCACCAACAACAAATGACACTCGGATAACAGATTAATATTACTAAAGAATAAATTAGAATAAAAAAATTAGATTAAAATTTTTTAATTGTGTAAATGCAATATTTTTTAATTGCTTTTGCACATAAAGTACCTATAACATGTTCATTTACAATAAATATTACTTTGATATATACTCTTTTAGGTATGTTTATGGCAGTGCTTCTCAAACTTTCAATACTTGCGCCCCCCTTTTCAATCACAATTTTTATCGCCTCCCCCTTATTCATTAATAATGCACTTTGACGCTAAGGCTACAATTTTTTTCATTATAAACCGTACAAATTAATAACAAGTATTAAATTTTGTATATTTTACTTTAAAGCAAAAAAAAAAAATCAATAGGATAATTTTAATGTTATTATTCCATTTTCTAATTTCTAAATTGGAATATATTGCAAAATGCGGGGGCTGCTTAGAAGACAAAATATAGATATCAGCTAAATATAGAAAAAGAGCTCAGAGGGTCAATTTCTAATCATAAGCATTCCATCGAAAAACTTTGCTCTGCAAGACAAGCCCAAGGATATACTTATACTTATACAAGCTAATACTTATTAAACTTGTTCTTAATTTAGTATTAATTAATTAGTTATAAAATACTCTGTGCAGCACACACACACACAGACTGATACATTAAAAGTATACCGGTTGAAGTACGTGCTCTTTGCACGTGTTCATTTATAAGAAAATAAAACATTATTGATATAATCGCTGAATTGTAAGAAGAGTAAAGCCAAGTGCGCGACAATGTTTACAAAAATGTAAAATGATTTATTTTTAAATGATTGCTCAAATTATAATTAGTTTTTAAGCGAACTGTAATTTTAAGCCTTACAGAATTAGCATTTAGAATTGATGTTGAATAATGAAAAATAACATAAAATTCCGATGAAGAATAATTGTATTATTTTTAATATTTAAAGCGATAAGACTTCAACGTGTTTTAACCTTGAGCAGGCGCGCATTTGATACTAATGGTCGAGTGGGGTTATTGAGTCACCGCAATCCTTTTTTTATAATTATATTTATAGTACAAAATAAAAATAGTCATTCGAATGAATTATTTAATTAAGAGAAAATATATATACTTACCTACTTTCAAGGACTTTTAAATTTTCTTTGATAATTTTAGGAAAAAATCCAAGAAAACTGAACTAAAATGATTCAAATGTGTGTGACCTTAAAAAAAGACACAAATCACAGACACTTTTTGCTAACATTACA
>BMAV01005188.1:108341-118517 GCA_019973955.1 Trichonephila inaurata madagascariensis
CTGAAACTTCCATACTTCCACTATTTCCAAAATGATTAGCCTTACAGTTCTCATTATGCGTTTTGTTGGGACACTTACAAAATCTTGATAAAATTGAAGCATCAAGCACTTTACCGGTATCGACACTTGTTGCAATGACAGCACCATTCAAAGACGTATGCCCACGCTTTTGCCAAGTACCATCAATAGCAACTGGTATGTCAGAATGTCCGTTGACATCTTTGGCTTCTTTAGCTGCAATTTGCATACTCACCGTAGCCACAGTCTCTATGGCTGCATCTAATCCTGATTCCTTTTCATTAAATCTTTGCAATGGAGTTGATAAATTCATAACTCCACACAAAATTTTTGCAGAAGATTTCCCTTTACCAATACATCTCATTGCATACGAAAGCCTGGTATTGACTTCATAATACTTACACTCTTTTCCATTACATGAAACCATATATGTATCAGTATTTAGAAATGGTTGGCTGAATCCACAAGTTTCGCAAGAAACAGAAAATTCTGTGGCTAAGCCTTGAACTTTTCTTAAAAATTTAATTGAAATGCTATTATTTTTGCATTCTTTACATACAACAGATACTTTTATAGCTTCAGACAATAATGTCATATTTATAATTTCATTTATATTTCCATTTTCTCCAAGAAAATTGCTGTAATCCATAAAGGATTTCAGCTTCTTGGCTGAAGCAGAGACATTCAAATTCTTAATGGATTCACTTACCTTTGACCGAGAATGCAAACCAGTACATGTCCTTTTCTTAAAAATTCTATTCTTAAAACGTGGCATTGTAAGAAAAAATTGTTTAAAAAGCAAAACTTATCAGCAAATAGATAAAAAAATCCAGAATATAAGCAAATGGAGCGATAAAAAAAGCAAATAAAGTACTTTGAAAACTGAATGCACACAGCACGTTTCAAACAGTAAACAAGACTTTGCTTCACTTCATTTCTTCTACTAGATGTTGCCGTTCAATGTATTTTAAATAATAATGAAAAAAAAAATAGTGAAATTGGGGGCTTACAATGCAGAAAAAAGTTTGTTTACATATGAGTGGGCGTGGCAGGTGGACAATGACAGGTAGTAAAACATTTTCAAAAAATTATTAAAAATACTTTTACTGCACGTAGAACGATAATTTTTGCACCATTAGAAGCGTAAAAGTTCATATTTTATAAAAATGGGAAAAGTGAAAAATGAGTTTTTGGGTCGAAATTCTGAACCTACCCCCTTAATATATACATGTTTTGAACAACAATGCATAGTTTTGGTATTAGGTTATTTACTTAATTTTAAACTGGAAAAGAGATAGATTATATAACAAATTGCATTATTGATTTTGGTTATAATTAAAGGTTTCACTCAAAATTTTCTTACAACATATATTCTGATTTTTTTCTTTAAGTGGATATTTTTATTTATTTTATAATGTAATTATTAAGAAGCTACCATTGTCTGTCTCCAGATCTAACACTTTTTTTAAGATTAGTCACTGGATGTAAAGAACCTGACACATTAACATAAAATACTCTATACTTGTGTTTTGGGCATCCAGTAAATTCTGTCAGACCTCTATTAAGTGAAGTCACTAAATCCCGAAAAAAAAGTTCGTTATATGGAAAATTCGTTTTATAGCGGTACATCTTTCAGTATACTTTAGAAACCCCACAAGCAAATTTTAAATTCCTAAACACTACACATCTTTTTTTTGTAAATTAACAACTTTTTATTTTATATATCCTACCCATCAAAAAAAAGGGAAAGAAAGAAAGAAAAACTGCAAGTAAAACAAGAAAAAAGAATGTAAAGGAATGCACTGTATTTCCAACATAAAAAAATAATTTTATATTAAAATTAAAGAATTTTGAGTGCATTTTCTAATTTAAAGCATACAAGTAATTTTTAACACACATTATTTTATAACTAGAAAATATAAGCATGAATTACCACACGTGTCCTTAAATTTAAATACTCATAAAATCTGTTAATTTTGTTTGAGTTTTTTTGTTTGAAAAAATGATATATTTCATAAGTCACCTCACATTTTTGCAATGCAACAAAAATCCCTTCATGCATATTTTCCCTTGTCTTTTCTTAAATTGTTCTAGCCATCCTTTGCTACCTAGAATTGGCCTTAGTCCAATGCCTTCGCAAAATAAACTGTTTTCTCTGTTACGAAAGGTCTAGAGACCGGAACATTTTTATCTCGTATTGTGTGTATCCACTTCAACACTGCCTTGTCGACATCTTCATAGACATATGTTCTTAAACGTTTTGAACAAGAATTCTCGATGAATCATAATTTTGTAGCTTATTTCGAATTCTTATAATAGTTGATAAGCTGTTTGGAGCAATGTCAAAATTTACAGAAATATCCTTTTTCTTGACACATTTATCCACTTCTTGAAGAATTATTTTTTTTGTTTGATGCTCAAGCAATTGTTTAGACATATTCGAGCTACAAGACACGAAGTTACCAGTGCGACCGATCAACACTACAAATGAAGGGATACTAGTTCAAGGGCACGGGGACACAAGAGAACTTCATTGAGGATAAAAAGGGATACCAAAACAGTTTCTAGTGAACTGGACAGTGGCCCAAATTCTCTTGTCCTAGGCGAGTTAGGCACCTAATAAAACCAGTTCAAGATTTATGACAAACACAAAATGGGCTAAAAAAGAGAATAACTTGAAATGTCCGGAAATACTTTAAAAAAAGAAAGAAAAAAATTGAATCACAAGAAAAAAAGTTTGCTATATAGAAAATGCACTTCACTATTGGGTGGTTATTTTATGAAGGAAACCGTGAAATTTTCTTGAACCCAGAAAAATGTCTGCTATAAAAAAATTCGCAATGTTAAGGTTCGTTATATGGAGGTCCGACTGTATTTCAATGAACATTTTCGAACTAAAGAGAAATGTATTCTTTTTAGAAAATACATAATACACATATTTTAAAAAGGGAAATATAAACTAAGATGTTTTAAAGTACTGATGAATACAAAATATGCAAAGGATGTAGACACAAAAAAATATATTTGAAAAAAGTTATTCCTACACATTGTTTTAAAAATACCAGAAATGTTAAATACCAAAAGTTTTTTTTTTTTTTTATTGTACTGTTTAGCTCGCTAATTTTAAAATGATTAAATATTTCTAGTTTATTGTGACTCTGATATTTAAAATGAGGAAAAGAAGCAGATGAAATAAAAAAAAATAAAAAAGATCAAATTTCCCAGAATAAAAAATCCACCGATTCTTTTTAAAAATACCTTTTTTACAAGTAAAAAAAAAAGTACCAAATGTCACGAAAAAAAATTAATTATAAAATGAATCTAAGAATGAAAAAAAAATGGGGCAAAAAAAAAAAGATGACAGGATTTGTATCAGACATTCAACAATGAATACGCTTATGAGAAAAAAATAAGTTTCACTTGATTTCGAAGCGACACATGCTCGTTATGAGGACAAAAAATAATAATAATAAAAAGCGCTGCCTAAAAATATCACGCCGTTAACAAATAATCTAAGCTAACGGTTAAAATCTTATTTCCAGATTTTGACATCAGGCGATGTTTGAAGTTTTTATCAAATTATTCTTACACATCCTTCCACATATTCATAATATCAATATGCTTTAAAAACTTTCATATTTGTTGCCATATATTTATTTTTTTCTCCTATTTCACAAGTTTCTCTATTGATGTACGACTTTGCATAAATCTAAAATTTCGGTTTTTTTTATTTTTTTCTTTCGTTGGAGTTTGCATGTTTGTTTGTAATTTAAACGTTTTCTTTCTAATGAAAAATTTTTCGTGATGAATCCCTTACTCAAACCAATTATTATTCAATCAGCTTTTGATATTTCTTTTGATCTTACGTCACTTTTTTTGAAGAGCAAAACTGTAAACTTTGATCTTTGTAAAAGATGAGCTAGGGTTCTGTAAAAAAATATATTACAGCTAACGGAGACTTGTGTATGTGTGTGTGTGTTAAATAGTACGAGTAAAATGAAAATTTTAAGTTTTGCTGTTATAGATATTGAAAAGGTGACGCTAAATTAAACCATGTACATTTTTTTTCTAATTATTAATTTCAATTGTGGTGCAACTTAACTTTAAGTATTATTTCTTTACCAAATTACATCTTGATGATGGAAAAGGTATTTATATATGTGCTTCTCGAACTTATAATATTGGCGACCCAATTTTCGCGATCATAATTTTCCTCGCGCCCCCCTTCATACAATAACAATGTATTGAGTGCAGTAAAAATGTATTTGGATGTTACACCTACAATATGATTTTAATCATAAACTGTACGAGTTATCAAGAAAAGTATTAAAAAATTTGTGTTTAATGTTGCATATGACTAGCCCTCACTAGTAATTATATATTAAACCTGTTTTTTTAACTTAGTATTGAATGATTAATTATCAAATACATTGTCAAGTACTCATACATTTATAAATATATTATATCAATCTAAATGTGTATTTTATTTTTTATTATATAAGAATGCATTTTGTTTTGCTACATTTCAGCATTTTTGTAATTTTTCAAATATTTTATTTCCGACTTTTCAATATGCCTGCTCCTCCCTATTTGGTTTATTACGATACCTTAGGGGAGGGGGGGGGGGAAGCACCCCACAGTATGAGAAACGCTGATTTATATAGTAAACTCGCAATTTTTAATATTCAGTATATTGTCGTATTTCCAAGTTTTCTATTAATTTTACATATTAAAAGAAGGCCTTACTACATATATATGATTATTCAGCCCACGAGAGTTCGCGTGAAGCAGAGAGTCACCCCAGGCTCATGAAATCTGTAATTCTGGGAAAACTGTTTGTTTGTGTAACCACCAATAAACTTCGGGGGAACGAAAACGTTCTGGTCACATTTCTCCACTGAAGTACCTAGTCCTAAGTGGGCTGTGTATCAAAATTTCTTAGGGGACCCTTTTTGGGGCCCCTTAATATTTTATGACATATTTCAGGGCTGCTGAAGTTTGAGGGCCCATATCATTGATACATCCCCTGCATATCTCCCTTTTTTTTCAGAGTGGCTTTCGTTTCTTAGGTACTTGATGTGACAGAGTTCCCCGAGCGACCACATTTGTTCCAAAATATTTTCAATGAACAGGTTAATTTTTTTCTTTGTGAATGACTTAGTGCTTTGATTACTGTGGGGCGCGCCCCCCTGGGGGGCGTGATACCCCTACGAGGGGGGCGCGAGCATATCGAAAATAAAAGATTAAAAACTAATTAATGTACTCTGGAATGAATTAAAATAAAATACTTTCAGACATAATAAAAAAATGCACTTTTACTCTGATATAATTTATAGGCGATATATAAGTCATCTCAAAAATAAAAACTTCTTCAATACCTAATAAGCTATCTTTGATACAAAAAACCAAATAAAAAAACTTTTATTTGATTTGCTGTAATCTCATGATGAATTATTTTTACTACTCTTTCAGAGAAAAAAACAAATCCTAGATCCAGAATCCAAAAAATTTAGGAACATAAAAAATTCATCACTGTGATTATTTTTGTAATATTGCATATTATAGCGGTAATCTGAAATTAATGATAATCTGTTTGACCTTCTAAGTTATTGGTACAGTTAGTTATGATGTTATGCGTTTATGCTCTCTTATGCGTTTGTTTCTCATTTAGGGAAGTTGTAAGTAATGTATTTCTCTGTTGCTCTTTTTTTCATGCAAAAGAGTTTTATGATATTTGGAAAACCACGCACTTTGAAGGATTACTTGGTCAATACTTATTTTTATGAGTATTCTCGAAAAATATAAAGCACAATGAAAAACGTTTTACGTAACATAAATATGATCATAATGAATACACTTTTAACCCGGAAGTGGTCGCGCGGGACACACAGATCACAAAATCGTTAATTCTGGCAAAACTGTTTATTTGTTACCAAAGAAAAATTGAAAAGTTCTTGAAGGTAAGTAAGTTTACTTTCTCTTAATTAAATTATTCACTGGAATCACGATTTGTATCGTGTACAATAAAATAATCAAAAAAAAAAAAAGGATTGGGGTGACTCAATCACCCCTTGTGACCATTAACGCTAGTATCGAGTGTGTGTCTGCCACCGGGATAAAACATTTTGAAGTCTTCTAGCTTTAAATATTAAAAATAACACTATTATTCTTCATTGGAATTTTATATTATTTTTCATTTTTTAACATTAATTCTAAATGCTCATTCTGTGAGGCTTAAAATTACAATTTGCTTAAAACTAATTATAATATGAGAATTCATTTTAAAATATCATTTTACATTTTCGTAAATGTTTTCGCGCATTCAGGTTTACTCTCCTGACAATTCAGCTATTTATGAAGAATGTTTTAGATTTTTTAAAAATGAACTCGTTCGAAGAGCGGTTACTTCAGACAGTATAATTTTAATGTATCAGTGCTGCACAAGGTATTTTATAACTAATTTATTAATACTAAATTAAGAGCAAGTTTAATAAGTATTAGTGATTTCCGTGGGCTTGTCTTGCAGAGGAAAGTTTTTAAAGGAAGGTTTGCGATTAGAAATTGACACTCTGAATGCATTTTCTATATGTATTTGGCTGAGATTTATATTTTGTTTTGAAAGCAGCCATCGCATTTTACAATCTGTTCCAATTTAAAAATTCGAGAAAAAAAATACATATTACTTAAAAAAGTTACATATATAAAATTTAATATACTTATCTTTTTAATTTGTATGGTTTATAACTAAGATAGTTTTGTAGCTTTAGCGTCAAAGTGCATTATTATTGCATTCAATACATTATTATTGTATAAGGGGGCCGCAATAAAATTTATGGTTGAAAAGTGGGTCACCAGTATTGAAAGTTTCAGAATTGACTTATGTTATTAATTTGTACGGTTTATAATTAAGATCGCGTATTGAAGCTTTATCGTTAAAGTGCATTATTATTGCATTCAGTACATTATTAATGTATAAGGGGGCGCGATAAAAATTGTGATTGAAAAGGAGGGTGCCAGTATTGAAAGTTTGAGAAGCATTAATCTAAGGACAATAAATTTACAACAACTTCAACAAAATATGACACACAGTTTTACCTATTATTATAATTCCTATAATGATAGCCCAAAATGGCCTTGATTTGTGTCTTTATTACAGTCACACACACTGGAAATATTTTAGTTCAATTTGATTGACTTTTTCAAAGTTTTTCAATGAAAAATTTTAAAATCTTCAAAAGTAGACTAATATGCTTTCTTTTAATTAAATTATCCACTGCGATTACGATTTGTGTATTGTGCACACTATAATAACAATTATAAAAAAAAATAATAAAAAACACGCATGACCACTAACGTTAGTTTCTAGTGCGCGACTTCTCCCGGGTGAAAACTAACAGGTTTACAGAACAAATCAATATATGGCTGAAAATAACATTTTTATTACATGGAAATATAAATGAAATAAATGAAATATAAATTTTTAACATAATTTTTTCGTTGATAATAGCAAAATAGTCTCATTTATGAAAGAAAAGTAATAGCAACAAAAATTAAAGTATCCTACTACTTGCGACAGGCCTTTTTTAAAAAGTTGAAGGTAAGGGGTTTTCTTGTGGTTTTAAGATTTATGTAGTACATTTAAAAAAAATATGCTAAAATTAAGTTGAGAAAAAAAATTATTAATAAAATGAAAAAAAAAACTGGTTAAAATTTACAAAAACTACATAAACGGGGCCCATTCTGTACAAAAATATGAACAAATTTAAAAATTTTCAATGTAGATTTGTTGCTTTTCTATAAATTTTTAAAATGACCTTCAGGATAAGAGATATGCTAATTTTTACAAAAAGTACAGCACTTTATCTAGATATTATATGAAATCGCTTAAACACAAATAATATAGAAAAAAAATTGAGTCAATTTCTACTTAGATCAACAAGAAAAATTTTATTTTAGCTATTTTTTATTAAATAGTTATAATTAATATAAATATGTATATACATATGACAGAATCACAGCACTAAGTGGTAATTAATTATCATTCAAGTATCATGTTGTTATGTAAAACAATCGTGTATATAAAATTTCAGTTCAACTGAATGTTTTAAAACGTGAGAAAAAATCTTTTAAAGTTTTGACCCAAGTCCCTAAAAATGAAACCAATGTGGCTATAGTTGTAATTCTTTAAATAATTAGTATAAGTCAATTAATTTTAAATAATTATAATTATGTTATCGTATTTTCACCCAAAACGATAGTGCATAGGAAATTGCAGCTCAAATGAGCGCTTTAAAATGTTAGAAAAAAACCTTTTCATGCTTTGACACAAGTCGCCAAAGGTCACTAAGTCACCAAAAATGATGCCAACGAGGCTGTATTTGTAGTTTTCTGAATAATTAGTTTTTAATCAATTAATTTTTTATTAATTATAATTAAATTATTGTATTGTCATCCAAAATAATCATGTAAATCAAATTTCAGCTCAATTGAGCGCTTTAAAATGTATTTTATTAACGATTGAAAATTCCACGAAGATAAATAAATAAATAAATCTATAGAGAGTGTGAGCTAATAGTACGAATTGAAAAACAGTGATTATATTCCCATAAGGGATTGTAAATTTTGTAATAAAACATTGATTGATAAAATATGAAGATGAAAACACTTATACTATTTTACAGAAATTTCAGTCAATTATTTTCGAAACTTTTTAAACAATCATTGTCCCCGTTTGATCATTAAAAAAAAATTCGTTTCGAGTAAAATGCATTTTAAAGCATGATATCTTGCTTAAAGTAGTGGCCTCTGCCTTTACTAAAACACTTGTAGTTTTTGTTCTAGTGAATTGAAAATAATAAATTTGGTATTTTTATAAATTTAATAAGATATCTATAAAATAAAATCATAAGAAATTGTCCATTTTTGGCAAAAGTGAAAGTTGAATTTGATAATCAGATACCTTAAAATTTCTGAATAATCTTATGTGTGCATCACATTTAACTCTCGCTCCGAAACTCAAATTAATCATCTGTATCTCTTTTAATATGGATAAAAAAAATACCGTATTTCTCAAAAAGCAAATTTATTTCATTCCCTACAAATTCTTGTACTAAATATAAGTATGTTTATATATTACGAATAATAAAATAGATTATTCTTGTAAGAGAATTTATGCCAAATTATGAAGAGAAATGCTCATGCAGAGAAAAACCAGACACAAAACAGGGTTATCAAATTAATTGTTATGGGGTGCATGAGTTTATTTTGTTTTCGTTTTTGATGATAAAAATGTGAATGAAATATATTAACTAGCCTTAATATTACTAAATTGCAACAGAGATATGAGAGTAACTATTTTTCAAAATAATGTTTACTGTTTGTTTATTAAAAAAAACGAGCAGGAAAACAACAGATGTAACTTTGCTGTGTTTTTCTTTCCAATCGAAGAGAGTCGCTTTATTATAGTTTTATTTCAAATTGTGATGCAGTGAACTGCTTTTTAATGTTTCAATGTATTCCACGGAATCTATGATTTAAAAACTTTTGAAGATGCTTTCAAAAAAAATGTGCGGTCTTCCTATTATCAAAAGAAACCAATAAACTTATACATTTATTTAGATAATCTGTAAGTAACTGGTGATCTACAGGATTTAATCTTAACAAGTGAATTATATACGTGTTTTTTTTTTGTTTTTTTTTGTAATTTTGAAAAAAAAATAACAAATTATTTGCTAACAATAACGAAACTTTATCTCAGTGAATATTAATTTATTCTTCATTTAAATGTCTAAAAATAAAATACCTACACATAAAAATTTTTAATTATGTATAAAAAAAAGTGTAGCTTTATTTTGTAGCATAATTCCGTAATCGTGCATAAAAGATATTTTAGTGCAGGGGTGACCAAACCACGCAACGCGCGCCACAGTGTGGGTCGGTGGAATTGTGACAGTTGGACTCGAAGACTTATTGAAACATTTGAAAATCTAATTAAAAATAACATTTTTTTTTTCTTTTACAATTTTCTTAAAAAATGCGGCTGTTTCAGACAAAAAAACCTTAAAATTTATTTTAAGGGGTCATATACCTTTTAAAATTTCCGGAAAATCGATTTTTTTTATTATTATTTTATTTTATAGAGCAAACCTTTCTGAGTTT
>BMAV01005188.1:133951-169392 GCA_019973955.1 Trichonephila inaurata madagascariensis
GTTTTAATGATGCAAAGAAAAAGAACAGCTATGATTTTTTTTTTTTTTTTTTTTAAGATTACAATATTATCTTTTAAAAGTAAGACTATTTTTTACTCTTACAAATTCAAAAACTTTTAAAGTTGTGAATATATTCAGAAATTTTGAAAGATATTCATAAAAAAATAAATAATAAAATTGAGGTTATTAAGTTGAAGTAAATCAATCAATCCGTATATATTTGGAATATCATTCTAAAACTACATTGTATGAAACGTTAGCGCACTTGGTTAAATTAAGTAGTGTTTCATAGAATCTAAAAATATATCTATAAATATATAAAGAAGTATTAAGTAGAGTCTATAAATAATTAAATCCTCTATATAGTTTACTCATTTTCTTTTTCTTTTCAAATTTTTCCCAGAAAGTAAGATGGTCACTGTATTCCAATGGTTATTGTTATGAACTCGTTGTCGTAATATCCCGCCATCAAGTCCTGGTGCAACGGAAGACATGCAGTGTAGATATGGGACATTGCGTATGGGGCTCAAACGTCTTCTCGTAGGCATAGTGTGGACGCTTGGAGAAGGAATGTCAATTTAGCTTTCGTCCTCCTCACTAGACCGAGATACAAAATTACGAGGTATGTTGTCATTAGCTCTCTTGTTGCTTTTAAGTGTGATGTTAACGTAACACTCTCGAACTCCTTCCCAGAAAGTGACAAACATTGCAGATTTGAAGTTTGATATGATGATCCCAGAAAGTTCATTCAGTACTTCAGAATGGAATAAGAATGTGTACTAAACAGCCTGCCCAAAAAGTTCCCGGAATGATTATTTACAGTTGGTAAAGTTGGCTGGAGAGGTGGAGCTTGAGGTAAGAAGTTGATAGAGATCTAAGCTTTGAAACGAGACCTGTGTCAAACACCTGCAGACAGAACCTGCTGTTCAGGAAAAGACACGCTCCACGTAGGAGTATCTACTGTATCCTCGTCGAAAAAAATGAACTACCTCTACCACCTCCAACTTCCTTTGCCGAGTTCTTTCCAAAGTGTTTTGATCCTTGGGATCAAAAATAAGTCTTCTGGGACCAGATCGGAGCTGTATGGTGACTGGGAAAGCGTTGACACTCCATGTTTGTTCAACAACTTGTATAAAATGAGCGCAGAGTGGTTTGACACGTTGTAATGATGCAAGATCATATTTTGCTAAGCAGACATTCCTCTTTTGAAGATCCTCAACTAAAAAGCGGTAAATGTTCGTTTTGAGTATCTAGACTCTTCTGCAATCATACAAACATTTAATCGTTTTCCTTGACTAAAACCCGACGGATTCGTGACCTTCCCGGAACCTCTTCTGTCACATGTAAGTTTTTTCGTACACTTTCCGAAGCTTTTCGAGCGTCTCTGCCTAATATTTACCTAATTCACACAGAACGATTGCATAATGTTGCACCAAAAACTATTCCAGTTTTTTGCTAAACGAGGGTACAGTAGATACGTCTGCTTTGAGCCTGCTCCTGCTTCAATAACTGCTCGCAGGTGAGTGATTGACAACGTGCGGTGTCGTTTCGAAGATTAGTTCCCCCACCAACGTTTCTGCCTGAAGCTCCAACCCTCCAGCCAGCGTTGCCAACTACAAAATATCATTCCGGAAACTTTGGTTGCATACCTTTTACATGAGCGAAAATCAGTTCAAGTGTGCTATATTTTAACTCGGCTACTTCTGTGCTATATAAAAACTCGGTTATGAAGTTGATTACATGAAAAGACCTACCACTACTTCTGGATGCTTGTGGTTTAGTCTTTCCTGTTTTTTTTTATGTATGTTTACAAGGCGTGATTCCTTGTGTATGAAACTTTTAGAATTTAATATGGGAACCTTGACGGATTGACTTTTAACTTCCATTTTTTATCGTTTTTCCCATCTTTAAATTTATGAAAATTTAATCAAACTAAACTTAAATACCATAATCCACTTTAGAAACATTGATATAAAAATATCATGTGTTTGCGTTTTTTGTTAGGTCGGTTATGGATCCTTTTAATCTAATGCTTTCTGAAAGCTTCCCTTTGAAAAAAAAAAAAAGAAACAATTTGCTATTGAACCTCTATTGTTTAATATCAAACAAAAGAAATAATGTCTCAGAATCAATAAAAAATGCCTTAGATATTTAATAAATTTCAAAAATGCTTGACTTCAGATATCTTAACCTTGATGTAAAGTACGTTTTGTTTTGACGTTTGAACTTGGCAAGAGTGTAAATCTTGATTATTTGAAGATATATCTAAATCTTCAATGGTAGAAAAAATATTTCGCGCGATTCCGAACTGAATTTTCCAAATTCGATCATAATCTGTGAATCGAAAAAAATATATGATTTTAACCCTTTATCTACCGTATTATATGAATTGCTGAATTTTTTTAATGCAATATTTTTTTTATCACTTCATCGTAAATTAAGGGATAATCATAAACAAAATACTCAACTTTGGGAAATTTAATCCATTATAGAGCTAATTAATTAAAGATATTCAACAGTAAAATTAAATATAATCACTGTTGAGTTAAAATATATAGTTAAATCGTTTTCCAAGGTATTCTTTAACATAAAAAAAACTAAGACACCTAAATTTTGACATAAACTATTTTTTTTGGACAAAAAAGATAATCTTCGCAATCCGCTGAAAACGCACAATTTCTGCTATAAAACTAATAGCTTTCCTCACTAAAATACTCGCCATAGAACACATGCTGTTACATATCTTGGAAGAGGGGATTTCAATGAATATACCTGCTGAGTATTTTCAGAATATTCCTAAAATTGTTTTTTATACGAAATTTTAAGGGTAGAGGTACTTATATAAGTACAGTCGGTAGACAAAGGAGGGAAGGAATGGGGCACGATAAATTATAATAATGCTCGATGTTTATTGCAAATCTCTAAGAAATATATAAAAAAATGAAAAATCATTTTTTACTGGTTAGAACTTAAAATAAAGTCTTTTCCAGCCGAAGACATCAAAATACTAATAAATGAATTTTTTCAATAGAGGAAAGACAATTTAAAAATAGTCCCTGGAAAGCAAAAAATGTGGTAGTGTGGTAACTTAGTGGTAATAGAGATTTATGAATTTGTACCCGGCATTCAATGAGTTGTAATCTTACTGTTACTGAAGACCCACCGTTTTGAGATATTGATGCAATCTGTCAAGGCTCTTTCAATTGGTGCGCTGTGAAAGTTTGCATAGAAGGGTACCAACTCAGGTAGCCTTCTTCACAATCGACCTTGGTTCCAAATTACGTTTCTTTGCCATTTTCTTACCTACCCGAACTTATTGGACACGTGTCAAGCTCCTGCGTCTATTTCTTCTTTTTGTGAGGACCTCGCATCCCTTGCTGTGCGTGAACTGTCTCTCTATTGCTCTCTTTCCAAAAACTAAAATAGTAAAAAAAGTGTTTGCCCCTTCACTCTCTTATATCTAGCGTTCCTCTCCTTCCAAATTTATCATTCTGTATAAAAGTGGTATCATTGTGTGTATCTTATTTCTCTTTTAAGGTCTCTTGTCTTATTAAAAAGACAGCATCTGTGTGTTCGTATTTGTGCTTGTGTGAGAGAAATGGATTTGCATTAGTTTTGTTGGGAAATAGTTTTACTCTATCTTATATTCTTAACCTGTCCTAAGAATTTTGTGTGGTGATGGCCCTTAATTAAGGACCGTTTCGTATATGTGTTTTGTTTAGTATATAAATATAAAGTATCGTCACAGAGAGTCGCTTTGCAGCTTGAAACCATTTGGGTGAGCGTGATTCTCCCGAGTATGTAAGCAAGCAAGCAAAATAGACCTCATGCTGTTCTAGTGTGTGACGTTATAAAACATTCACCCGCTTTAAAGGTATTCTGCAATATTGCAAATATATATTTCTCAAAATTATATTCTGCATTAGTTCAAACCCTTTTCGAATGTAAATAGTCTCCTTTGAAGTCATGTCTTGACTCGTTTTACCTAATAGTCCAAAGTAAACTAAGCAGAGGAAAATATGCAAATAGGAAATAAACATGACTGTATAAGTTTAAGGGGATGGGATGGTAAAATATACAAAATATTCCAAATGATGTATCATTTAATTTGTATCAATGATAAGCAAAATCATTCTTTCAAAAGAATGCATTTTTTAGTAAATATTTTTAACCTCACAAATCATATAATTTTAACTCCATAAAATATATCAAAAAATGATTAAATACAGCATAAATATATACAGTCAATATAAACAAATATTAGAGGATGTTTGCAAAAGTTTTTGAATTTAAAAATAAGAGACAAACGTATAACGAATAAAAAGAAAATAAAACCGCCTCTTCTTGAAGAATTTGAATCCGTTCACACAAAAATTGCAATGCTTTTGGAACAACTGATTCCCATACGGATAAAAGTAATATCCATATACAAAAGGAAATACTACAGTCTATACATATTGCTGTTTCCTGAAGTGTTTCAAATGTTCTCTGGAAGTGCAAGGAGTTTTGACTGAAAGACTATTTGTTTACACTATTCTGTGCTTTTTATTTTATATTTACACATTAAAAAGAGATTCGCAACTTTTTAATAATAAATACTAATGTAAACAGAATATTATGCATATAGACTTTTTTTTTCTTAAAATCACTATTACACGAATAAACTATAAGAATTTATTTCAACTAAACCCCTTAAGCGGTAGTTTTTTATGCCAAAAATGTTCCAAATAAAGGCACATTTTCTAATGTATGTAACCAAGCAGAATACTGAAAGATATAAAAAAAATGGACGAATTTATTTTTAATTTTCAATTTTCATAAGTTCTTACACTATTTTTATGTTATAACTGGAGATCACAAAAGCCCCTAAATGTTTGCAGTTTATCAGTACACATTGCATGCTATAAATAATGGTTCATTTTTTTAAAAGGATTTTTTTCATACTTACAAAAAAAAAATGTCATGTTCATACCACTTTTTCAAACGTTTGTGAGCGTATATATTAGGTTGGTGGAAAAGGAATCCATTATTTTTTAATGAAATTCAAGACTTTATTTAACATGCTTCGGATTGCCCGATTTGGGTCAAATATACACCGTTTTGTTGCATAATTTGTTGCCATCTTATAGGTAGTTTCATAATGCCTCTCTCATAGAAGTCTTGCTTCTTATTGGCGAAAAATTCTAGAAATTGATTTTCCCAATTTTCTCTTGATTGCAATTTCTGATTTCTCAGATAGATTTGCAATGCACAAAAAAAGGTGGTAATCACTTGGTGCCAGGTCTGAAGTATATGGGGTATGGATTAAAACTTCCCAACCAAGGTTCCAGAGATTCTGGAGAGTCACTACAGACGTGTGTGTCCTGGCATTGTCCTGATGAAACATAACACATCTTCTGTAAGCCAATTCTGGCCGTTTCTGGTCAACGCTAGCTTCAAATGGTCCATTTGTTGACAGTAGATATCTGAAATTAGTGTTCGGCCATACGGAAGTAACTAATAATAAATTGTTCCTTTCCAGTCTCACCAAATACACATCAGAACCATTCTGGCCGTTGGTCCTGGTTTGGCCACCGTTTGAGCTGCTTCACTGGGCTTTGACCATGATCGTTTTCGCACAGTATTGTCGTCTGAGACCCATTTCTTATTCCCAGTCACCATCCGCTTAAAAAATGGGTCGATTTCATTCCGTTTGGCCAAGTGTTCCCAGATGGAAATTTGGTCCATCATGTTTCTGGTGTTAATTGGTGATGCACCCTAACATTGAGCTTCTTTTTAAATCCAACTTTGCGCAAATGGTGTAAAACTGTTTTATGGTCTATCTTTAGCTCCATGGCGATGCTATGACCACTAACATGCCGGTCAATTTTAATTATTTCTGTAGTTTTATCGACATTTTCGACGATGGGCCTTCCTGTGCGAGGTGCATCTTTAACATCAAAAATGCCTGAACGGAATCAACGAAACCAAAACTGTACGTAATTAGCTGTTACACTATCGGCACTCTAAACACCATTCATAATTTAAGCCACCTGGTTCGCATTTTCGCCTTTATCAAAGAAAAATTGTAAAATGCACTGAATTTTCTCTTTGTTGAATTCCATTTTTTAACACCCTGTAACTCACAACTGAATGGACCAAGCAAAAAAAAGCAAAAAAAAAAGTTTTTAGTGTGAAATGTCACCTTCACAACGAGCATACATTTTAAATTGTTTGATCGATACTTCATGAGATATCGACACTACAACCGTCTACCGAAAAAATAATGGATTTCTTTTTCCCCAACCTAATATATACACACATAATTTAAAGCACTGTGTTATGCTAAATCTTACATTACAATGGGGACAGACATAATATAATCTTTTTTTAATTATCTTTTCATTTTCATTTCTTTTCTAGAAACAAATTTCACATTACCTTGCCAATCGCTTTTTTTATCGAATACAGTCGGACTTTTACATAACGAAGTCACTAAATCCCGATAAAAAGTTCGCTACATGGAAAATTCTTTATATAGAGGTAATATTTCCATTTTCTTTATAAACTGCATAAAAAAAATTAAATTCATAAACATTATATAATAAAAGAAATAATTGTCCACACCTTTTTGTAAATTAATAAATATTTCTTTTTTATACTTACCTATCAAAAACAGAAAGAAAAGAAAGAAAGAAAAACTGCAAAGAATGTTTCTTGACGCTTTTAACAACTTTTTGAAGAATTAAATTTTATCTTTGATGTTAAAGCTCTTGCAGTTTGACATTTTCGAGCTACAGGAAATGAAGTTACCAGAATGACGGATCAACACTACAAATGAATGGAGACTAGTTCAAATACACGGGGACATGGGACAACTCCATTAAGGCTGAAAGGGGATATCGAATGTGTTTCCTGTGAACTGGACAACGGGGATTAAAGCACTGTAATAGATAGTCCAAAGTGGGTCATGTATCAATAATCCTTGGGGGCCCTCTTTTAGAAAATAAAAATAATCATATTAATACAATTTATTTTGAAAGTGTCAAAACTTTAAAATGTTGGGGGGAGGCTGCAGCTTGAGGGCCCCATATCATTGATACAGCTGATACGGTGGTATCTACGACCCTGGGTTAAAGGTTACCCTTCTTAGTTGAAACGCCCAGAATTATATTGCTCTCGGTGAGTTAGGCACTTAATGGAACCAATTCAAGATTTATGACTACAATAAAATGTGTTAAAGGACTGTACAACTTGAAATATCCAGAAATACTTCAAAAAAAGGAAGGGAAAAAAATTGAATCACAAGAGAAAAAGTTCGTTATATAGAAAATGCACTTTGCTATTGGGAGGTTGTTTACGAAAAAAAAGTGAAATGTTCTTGGCTCCAGGAAAAAGTTTGCTATATAGAAAAATCCACAATACAGAGGTTAGATTGTATTTTCAGTATATAACCTAAATTCCTGCCTTCACCACAGAGCAAATCTCAGATGAACAGTATTTTACTATCATGGACAAACTGCAACTCTTAAAAACACTAGCACTAATAATCTGACTATAATAATAATAATAATAATAATAAAATTCGTCAATCAAATATATAAAAAAAAAAAAAACATCAGTGCCCGAACAGCGTACGGGCAAACTGGTCGTGGCTAGCTTCCGGTAGCCTGTACTGGGCATGGGCAAACCACTAAGGATTTAACTATTTATGTCGAAAGAAACATGAAAATATTTCTGATAATTCTAAAATACGAATATTGTCTTAATAGAGAGGAAGTACTGTGTGTTTCAATTTTGAAAATACTATAACGTGTCTTAAGCCGGTAAGTAGGATTTAATTTATTGTTGTAATATACTTATAGAATACTTATAGTATAAATTTTCGTCAAAATTTTTTACTTCTAATATTTGTGACATAATTTTAAGATTTCTCATTGCGCAGCATATGGGAAAATTAAAATAAGAAATACGCATGGTGTTCGTGGAACCACAAATACTTGTATAAAAAAAGGTGATTTTTTATTTAATTATTTACTATTAATGCAAACCATTAAAAAGGGTATTGGATACTGACATTGACAATATACCTTGTAAACTTCTGAATATCGGCCAAGAGAAGATAACAACTAAGCTGGCATATCGCATCCAATACGTCCTCACCAAGCCAAAGTGATTACTTCTAGACTTAAAGATTTAACGTGCACCATTACATTTACATGGACATCAGGGAAAACAGGACTCGAGCCTTAGACTCGACAACACTGGCATCATTAGACGACTCTGATTTTTACAGTACGGTGATAAAGGTAATCGCCAATTTAAGCGACAATAGAGTATATAATAATATAGTTAGACATCCTTTCTTCTATGTCTATTTTCTGAGCAAATAATCTTTTTCATCATTATGTGCATACATTAGTAGCATTTGTTCCCGTTTTATTTACATTGTAAATTTCGTGTGTGTTTGCTAACATTTACTGTACGTGTATATATATATATATTAATAGTATAGTTTATTTTATTTGTAATATTATATATATTCCTTCATGCGTCTATGACTCAAAGTATAGGCAAATTACAGGTAAAGGTTTCTTCACGTCACAGGGATATGGATCTATAAAAGATCCTCCATCTCATATCTGAAATTGTATTTTTGCGCCAACAAGTGGTTATCCTGATAAAAATAATAATAAGTGGTCATTAAGTGATACAAAGAGTTTACGAATTAAAAATTAAGAAGGGAAAAAAACTTTAGAATATTTAGTTTGCATTCACCACCGGTGAATGCAAACGATTAATATTAAGAGGGGTTTTACGAGTCTAGGAGTATTCTCCTAGGTCTCTAAGTGGAATCGCTTAAGTTATTATTTTGAATATCACAAGTAAATTTAAACTATTAGTATATATATTCGGGAGGTTATTAAAAAATTTAATTGCGAGAGTTTGGATGAAGTTTTTAAAAGGTTTGATGTCAAGGGCTTTATAAATGTAAGGGTTTCTGGTATACCTACCATCTGTTGTAATATTTCTGAACTAAGAGTTTTGAGAGACTTCTAGTATTTTAATATTGGTATTAGTTGCGTAACCCCACACAAAAGGCAAACATAACAGCAGTGTAGAGAAGTACCTTATTGTTATATATGTATAAGAGTCATTTCAGAATCCCGGTTAATTAAGGGTTAAATTTATCTAAGCACGATCTGGAATTTGTTTCTTGCGTATAAAATATGTTGTTTCCAAGTGCATGCTTTATCTAAAAGGATACCTAAGTATCTTGAGACCAGTGTAATGGTATGGAGTATAAAGTGGGATGCGTGCATGGATTTCTTCTCCACAGATGAAGGTTGGTCAGCCACAAAACGTTGCTTAAACCTGTAATCTTGGTTTTTAAGTTCAGGAGTTTGCTATTGTACTACTGCGGCTAATATTCCCTACAATCTGAACTAGTTATACAGCTATATATATATATATATAAAGGCAGGTGAGACTCCGGATCACCATTATATTGGGAAATGCTAATTCACATACTCAGCTAAAGCACAGGACCAAGTTGAGCAAGCTAAGAGTTTTTCTTTGAACTCGTTTCAATTTATATACAATGTACAGAACTAAAAAATAGTGGTAACTATTTACAATATGCAAAACTATTTACTGCGGGGATAGTGAATGTCAGCACCCCACATATATACCATGTATGAGTTTATATTTATATTTGTGTATGATTGCTTTTTGTATTTTGAGAGAAAATCTTATTATGATCTCTCATATGTCCATTTGCATGTGACCAATCTTGTATATTATATATATATATATATATATATATATATATATATATATATATATATTTTGTTCTGCATTTATAATATTTGAATCTTATTATTGTTTATTTTACCTTTTGATTCCTTTTAGAGTGCCTCTCTGTACCCTTCTACTTAAAACTTCTTACCTGTTTTGATTGAGTATCGCCTTACGTCTGTAAGCTTTGTGTTGTCGGCACACAAGGAGTCTACATAAAGTCTCAAAAAGAAATATCTTCAGCTATTACAGAGGTGAATGCTCGCTCAGCATTGATTGCAAAAGCATATGCATTACACTACATGTGTATTGATAATAATAGCGTTTTATTTTTAAAAAAACACACGCCATTATATTAGAAAACTAATTAGTATTTTGGTACACCTGTGATTGATAAAAACAATTTTTTTAAGAGAAAAAAAAAAGATTTATATGCAAAGGTTTTAAATAAAAACTGGTCTTTAGTGCATAATGTGTTGCTCATGAAAGAACGTCAATAATTGTGGAAGCAAACGAATCGAAAATTCAATTACCCGAAAATGAATTCAACTCTGTGTGTAAATAGTTTAACTGCGATTTTAATAAAAGTATAATTTTGTAGATGGCAAGCCCATGGGAGAGTCACTAGTAAATATTAATCTTGTTCTTAACCTAGTATTGATACATTATACAGTGCAGATAAGTATATGTATATCATATAAGATATAAATATATCATATCAATGTAAATTAGTATTTTACATTTTATAACGTCAGAATGTGTATATTTTGTTTTGCTTCCTTTCAGTAAATTTGCAATTTTTTTAAATCTTGTATCTTTGACTTTTTGATATGCTCGAGCCCCTTCTAAGATTATCACGCCCCCCCAAGTGGGGTGCGCCCTACAGTTTGAGAAACTCTGTGATAGGCGCATGAAAAATTGTTCAAGTAGGAGAAAATTTCTCTTAAGGTATCCGACTACGTTCGGAACCATAATTTTAAAAAAGTGCATAAATGTATAATTTTGATGATATTTAGTGTCACTTAGATTAGAATATATGTATAAAATTGTTTTAAGGACATTATGACAAAAAAATTATTTAAATACATTTTGGCAAAAAATTAACTTATAATAACCTTTTTTCAAATGTTCTCCTTTTGTAAACAATGCTTCTATTGTATTAATATTTTGCCTGTATATAGCTCAGACCTCTGTACAGAGGCTCAACTATGATTTTTGAAAGATTCACATTATTTTCAGAGTTACAACCATTTGAAATAATTATCGGCGTATTTTCTTAAAATTTCTCCCTTCGGTTTTCGTAAGACATGGATAAACCGACTTCCGAGTTATGCATTTCAAAAATTCTAGTTGAGCCTCTATAGAGATCTGAGCTGAATACAGGTAAAATATTAATACAATAGAAGCATTTTTTACAAAAGGAGAACATTTGGAAAGAAGGTTATTATAAGTTAATTTTTTGCCTAAATATTGTATTTCAATAATTTTTTTTTCATAATGTCCTTAAAACAATTTTATTCATGTATTCTAATCTAAGTGACACTAAATATTATAAATATTATCCATTTACACGCTTTTGCAAAATCACGGTTCCGAACGCAGTCGGACACCTTAAGATACATGAAGCAATTTTATAGGATGCAGAGTGTAATTTTAAAACATAAACATTTAGGGTCTTGGCATGTTCTACATTTATAAAACAAAAAAAAATACTGTGAGAACTTTAAAATTAAAAATTTAAATACAATTCTTTCATTCACTCATTCTATTAAGTGTTGTGCAAGGGTCTTTTTTTGAAACAGTTTTTGCAAAAATTTGACCGGTTAAGGTCAAAAAGTTACAAATCAAACGTTGCTATTAACTTTAGCTATGGTTTTTATACTTCAGAAGATTACAGCCTTGTGAACAATAAGCATTCATCTTAAAATAATATTACAATCCAAGCTGTCTCGCTTCCTGCTAGCAATCTGAATTAGTTAGAAGTTTTTGTCTATAAGCACAACATTAACTAAGAGAAAAGTTATTTAAGAGAGGGAAGGTTATATTCTAAGTCTAGCACATAAAAATGAGCAGAGAGAATAGTTGTGCATTGCTCTATATTCGTAAAAAATATCTAGAATTTTTTTTATTCTTCGCCATAGAGTAGTATGTTTGCATTTTTCATAGATTAAATGTATATATTTTCATTCTTTTTTTTTTTTTTTTTTTTGCTTTTCAATCGATTACTGTCATTTTTGAGAAATTAAAAAATTGATATTTATTTATCAAAATGTGGAATAACTAAAAATATGTAGAGAGAGAATGACTGATTTAATTTTAAATATCACCAAGCAACACGGGATTATTGGCTACGGACCATGTGATTTTTAAGCAGGATCAAGTCACGGGCATAGCACCTGACGATCAAGCCATTTCTAAAAATTTCCACACAACATTAATGGTAGTAATTTGAACCTCCACAGATTTAACGCAATGCTGCCCTTGTAGATAGTGGGTCTTCACTGGAAGTAGGTAGCAAAGTAGATTGTGTAGCAGATACGTTCTTTTATGAATGGAAGATCATAAGACAAATAGTAAGTCTAATTGTATACAGCTATGAAAATAATTAAGATACATTACTGTATAAAGTCAATGAATACAATTATGATGCTGTAATAGTCAGATAAAAGAGTCTGATATCACAGGAATCTAAGTGAGTGTTTGACTCCTACAGGTTCAATTCATGACAATCACAAGATAAAAAGAAACACGTGTTATCTATTAAATTCAAACATACATTAAATTAATTGTACTTGCGGTCCTAGGTGTAGTACTTAGAGGAAATTTCAAATTCCATAACTGCCAAAAATGTTCTAACGTTATGAAAAAAATCTTCAAAAAGATTCTGAAATTTTAATATATATATATATATATATATTATGCATGCACTTTGAAAATATACCTATTTTTGTGTACCTACGTACGTTATTTTTGTTGACAAATATATACTTTTCAAGAGAGAAGGGTTCTGAAAAGAACATAAGTTGGCAACAACGAAGCCAATGTGCTGATTAGCTGGAAATACATGATTGCTTTTATGGTGTGACTATGACGTCTGATGAGTTTTTGAACTGATTGGTCAGAAACACTTGGTTGTCAGTATCATGTGACTATGATGTCCCATGATTTCAGCTCATAAGAAATTGCAATTAAAAATAAACGCGCTTTACTTCATTTAAATTATCTATGATGGTCACATTTGACTTACACTAGATCACTAATGAATAATATTCAATTAAAAAATGATTACTTGATTTCATTTTTCAGACTTACCACAATTCCATGTAAAAAAAATTATATTAAAAGAAATTAGACGCGCTTTTGTCTGTAGGGAAAAGCTTTTCTCACACATAATCTAAAAACTGGTACTTTAAAACGAGTGGCAGGCAAAGCCATTTAAATAGAAGTTTATAATGTTCGTTCTTATTAATTAAACTAACGAATAGTTATATTTTTTTCTGTAGTTTTGGATAGTTTTTAATCAAATGCTTCTTCTGAAGGGATAGCCGTAAGTCCTGCATGTACATTTTGTTCAGTTAAATTCCGCAAACTGAAAATTACATATACACAAAAACATTTTAACAATAAATGACCTCGAAGCAAGAAATAAATTCTAGTGTATGTAATAAACTATTCGATGGAGGTATTGTTAACTATGCACTCAATAAATATGCAAAAAAATAAATAAATAAATAAAAAATAGTCCATTTTTCGCAGTTATTTTGACAGTTATAGGATTTCGAAAATTTCATTTGACAACGCCTATTTGGCCATTGAAACAAGCTCTCTCCTTGAAAATAAATAAAAAAAACAGCTTTAAATTAGGTAAGAACGTAATTTATATGAAGGTTAAGAGTAGCGATGGTTTGAGATAAAACATTCGGATTAAAAAGTGTGGAGACCTATAGAACACCGTTTGCCTTTCCATTGACGTCACATTTCGCATTGTATTCTTTGTTCCAAAACTATCAAGCTGAATCTGTGTGTGTCTCAAAGGATAATAAAACACAATGATATGTGGATTTTGAGATACAACATGTAACACAATGATAACTATAGTCAATATCTAAAGGGATTAAGTGAGTTTTTATTAACCCTCTAAGCGGTCTGCACTTAAAGTCTTGCCATTCTGGAGATACTTCAAAAAATGCACCGCCCATATTTTTTTGCTTTCAGGTGGGGTTCTCAAAAGCAGTTGAGCCGTATTTTTAAGAATGCGACTCGGTAGCTTTTGAGAATCTTGCTTGAAGGCAGAAAAAGCATCTCTGGAATGGCGGAATTTTACGTGCAGACCACTTGGAGGGTTAATGTCGCTCTTTGACGCAACAAAGGAACTATTGGCGATGGAACATATAATTTTCAGATAAGGTTGAATGACAATCCAACTACACCCATTTCTCCTGCTTTTAATTAACGTCCAAGTATATTCCCCTGCTTTTAATTAACGCCATGGTATATTTTACCTTTTTTCCTGGCGTGTCTTCAGTGATTTTCTTTTTTATTAAAAACAAATATATAAAAATTCCGTGCACCCCAAAGAATAACACATAGCTCACAGAAGTAAGTATTAAGCACACATTACAAATGAAAGTACGGAAAAAAATATGTTGAGGTTATA
The DNA here is from genome assembly GCA_019973955.1 of Trichonephila inaurata madagascariensis. NCBI lineage: Eukaryota > Metazoa > Arthropoda > Arachnida > Araneae > Nephilidae > Trichonephila > Trichonephila inaurata. The sequence continues at coordinate 148,386 of BMAV01005188.1, forward strand.
GAGTATTACAAATATTTACAACTACGCACAACTATTTTAAAAGCACTTCTAGTGGAAAGCAGTTGCTGAAGATTCGGAGTCCAATTTATATTAAGCCCCTTTGAAAGCCAGTCTTAGGATGTTTCGTTCTCTTTCAAACGTGGAACACAGCGTGAAGCACATGTTCTACATTTTCATAGCCACCAATATCCTTTAACAGGAAGATGACGGAACTAAATTAAATTTGCTCAAGTAGCTCTTAAAGTTGCCACGAGCATTTAGAAATTGGGTTATTTTGTAATTAGTAAAAACATGATGGTAGGCCAGGCTTTTATTAAAGGTTGGAAAAAAAATATTTGCTAAGCTCCCTTTATATGAAATGAGATATTCTTGGTTCCATAACTTAGCCATTATTTCTTTCATAAACTTCTAGTAAAATGATTTAGGAATATTAATGGCAAAATCAATTATGTGCTTGGTGGCAGCCTTTGGAAACCAGTCGGTCCTCTCATTTCCAAGAACGCCAGTATGTCTGCGGACAAATTCAAAATCTATTAAGATGTTTCTATCTTTTAGGCTTTTAAGTTGCTTTTGGATCTCGAATATTATGTTTTTAGATGAACTAATGTACTTGAGATAATCCAAGGAAGAAAGAGAGTTTGTACAGGTAAGATAGTCTGAGATGACACTATTTTTTCCAGTGATCCATTTAATGGCGAAGTTTAAACAAAAAAGCTCTGCACCAATTCTGTGCATTATGATGCAAAATCTGATTCAACACCACTTCTGAACATAATAAAAGTGAAATGAACTCTGTCATCAGTATAGAAAATAACAGGAAAATCTTCTCCGCTTTTGTCACTAAGTTGAATAACATTGATGGCATTCCTCTCTGAAGGATGAGGGGAAAAATGGAGACAAAATACCATCATAATTAGAGATGGGCAAAGCAGAGATAATATCCCTAAAAGCAGTTTTATGAAAAATAGCAATGTAGTCTCAAAGAAGGCCAAAAATAGCATAAACTGATTCGTAACTTATGGTACGAAAACCGCATATGACCCGCAAAAGTATCCTTTTTTGTATGCGTCGCAGAATTTTAGAATTCAACTTCCTTTTAAGTGTTTTATCCCTAACTCTAGAGAACGATAATAATAAAAGGTATAATTCCTTGCTTATAAATGAGCGAATGTTCAGTGACATAAGGATTCAACTTCGACAACTTTTACCTAGACATCAGGATGATAATCATTACGTATCCACGGCCTAGGCCCCATGGGAAGAAAATGTTTTAGCAGTTGTTATTCTAGTAATCTTGTCCCTGGACTAATACAATAAATTATTAAATATAAATTTAAGTATTTATTAGAGGTATATTATTTACTGTAAAAATCGATGATCTAGTCAAATTCATATTCTGTACTATTAACCCGCGGTCACTCGCGCCTGTTTTTGCTACCTTCGTTACTCGCGGGGTGTAGAGAACACCCCAAACTTTTAACACGTTTATTTAATTAAAATAAAAATTAAGTCATTATGATACATATTTATAAAGTACAAGATGTTTTTTTTGTATTATACAAATAAAATTATTAAATTTATTGCACACAAATGAGACTAACATTAATTTAAACTAAACATACAAAATTTTCATTTTTAAACACATAATTTTATATTTTTTCATAAACCAGTATATAAAACGTATATGCCAGTAATAAATATACTTTATAATTAATGAGATAATGATTGTAGAAAGTAGAAAAATAATATTTTAATCATTTTCCAAACTTTCAGAGCAGACTGTGTACAAATGCTTAACTTCTCGCGGGAGTTCTCAGCCCTCCAGATAAATTTTGAAGGTCATTACATTCCAATCGTTCCTTAAAGAGGGATTGCATCACGCCTGAAGGTTCAATGACCTAAAATGTGCAGCTACAGAAAAAAATCGTGGTTCTGCACATTTTTTTAAAAATCTGGGAGGATTTTCTTGTTGCTGGGGTGTACAGAACACCCCGCGCGAGTGATCGCGGGTTAATTTCCAGGCAAACTTGAAGAAATTGGTTGCACAGGTGTAAATTGTTTCACCTTCCGGACTTTCTATTCCTCTTGAGGTTGATGTAAAAATGCAGCAGCTGTGTGTGATAGTTGCAGTTTATTGTCACTTAAAGTTTCATACTAACTGGATGTACCAATTTCTACAGTTAAAAGAATTCTACATAGTGTTACTCAACTTACTCTATACTGTTCTCAATGGCTTTGGTGCTGCAAGTAGATTATCACAATGTGCGTTGGTTATAACTAATGAATTCCTCGTTCAATATGCTGCCGTTAACAACTGATCTCCCCTCATTCTATGATTCCCCTCCTTATGCTGATGATGCACATTTTTCATAGACTGGTAACGTTATTTTGGAAAAAAAACATATGATGGGCAGTTGCAAATCAACATATACAAGTATTTGGTATACAAGTATAATTGAGAAGTTTTTGCATTAATTTCCATTATGAGAACAAAACTTTTTATTAACATTCACCTAATAAAATATTACATGACTTAATTATCATTATAATTACAACTGTTGTGCATATAACGTGTCAAAGTACTGTACTTGCTTTCAAATATTAGTTAAGACCACTTGGTACCCTTTGAACTACTTTCTTTCTTTATATATATAAAAAAATATATATTTTAAAATTTTATATAATGTTTCATATCAAGAAAATGATACTTAACGAAATTTTTCACATCTTATTCAAACAATTTTAAAATTTTAAATTTTTAAGAAAATTTGGAAAATTTTAAAATCCTACTCCTTTTGTAATTATTAATGTTTTGTCCTGAAATTTTTTTGTAATATTCTTATACATGTTAAAAACAACTTAAGGGATCGATTTTACAATAACTTAACTCATTTTTGAGAACAAAAAATAAAATGTTGACATGCATGCTAAAAATCATCGAAAAAGCCAATATCTCTTACATTTTAATTTTTATTTAAAAAATATTCAGTTTACAGCAAAATGGATCCCTAATTTGTTACATGCTTTATATGCAACACACAAGAAAAAAATGGAAGTGATTGGTAAATGGTTGTGGAAGGAGTAGCATTTTGAGTGCACTAATGTTTCGAAAAACACAAACTGAGAAAAACCACTTCAAAGATATAATTCTGAATAAAAATATATAATAAGCTTGAATAAACTTAAAATACCACTTTAAGACATTAGTTATATATTTTTCTTTAAAATTAAATTGCATTTTCGCATTTTTTAAACCCATACATTCGTATAAATTAACAATTTTAAGAAGATATTAATTGCACAAGAAAAAATTCAAGAAAAATGTTTTTTTTCCGTCTCGACAGAAAGTTTGGTTTTTTTCTTCACATAATATTTAAGTATTACATTTGTATGAAAAATATATAAGGAATAAGAACTGAAATTATAAAATTATTAATATAAAATGCCTTAATTCAAAAATTTTACATGCACACATTTCACAAAGAAGAAAAATTCTGTTATTGTATTGCCTAGGAAATATTCTGCTTTATATATTACACACATCCTTTTTTATAGTTAATATTTCTCTTTATAAAATAGAATTTTTTTTATCATAACGCCTTTCTTAGCTCTTTTTTTCTAAAAAGGAAGCGTGTCTGAATTGCCTAATTTGCTTTCAAATGAAATTTTATTCAATTTCTTACTTTCCGACTTGCACAAATGATACATCAATCGAGAAATAATAATGCAAAGAATAAAATTTAATAATAATAAAAAAAAAAATGATAGGTCGGTCATTTTTGGGATACCAGGTTTCCTCATGTAATTCTTTCCTAAGAGTATTTAGTTATATATATAGAGTACAGAAAACTTTATACAACATTTTTAAGCATCAAACTAAAACTAAGGTAATTTTTTTTTAATAATCATATTCTATTTGGAAAAAAGGAAATTATTATTTCCTATCATGGGAAAAATTTTCAAATTGAAAACTGCAATCAGAAAACAAAAACTCTAAGCAAAGTTAAATAAAGTATTGAAAATTCTATAATTTTTCATATATTAATTGATTAACTTAGGTTTTGAAGAATAAGAATTTTAATTGTTTTTTTAACTTATAAGAAGTTTGTTACGAAATTTTACTCAAGTCCGTTAAACTGAAAGAAACTCAAATAAAATAATGCTCTCCAGTAATCTAAAAGTAATCCCGAATTCTGCATTTTCCTGTGGAAAAATAAATGAAGAAAAAGGAACGTCGTTATTTTTTGTAAATATTTAAGGGTGATTCAAGATTACAAGAACTGTTTAATTTTAAGGTATCCGACTACGTTCGAAACCGTGACTTTAAAAAAGCGCATAAATGGATAATTTTCATGATATTTAGTGTTACTCAGATTAGATTGCATACATAAAATTGTTTTAAGGACATTTTGACAAAAAAAATTATTTAAATACAATATTTTGGCAAAAAATTAACTTAGAATAATCTTTTTTCAAAATGTTCTCCTTTTGTGAAAAATGCTTCTATTATAATAATATTTTGCCTTTATATAGCTTAGACCTCTCTACAGAGGCTCAACTAGAATTTTTGAAATATATAACATAGAAGTGGGTTTATCCATATTTTACGACAACAGAGGGGAGCAATTTTAAGGAAAAAACGCCGGTAATTTTTTCAATTGGTGGTAACTTTGAAAATAATGTGAATTTTTCAAAGATCCTGCCTTAAAAGGTAAAGTTCAGTTTAATTTTTACGATATTACATCTACAAGCTCTAAGAATACCTGTATTCCAGTGGTCCTAAAATCGTGGGAGAAACGTTAAGGAGTGATAGAGCTAACTAAAACGATCACTGTTTGTTTTGGAATGTATGGACGAAAATGTCACGTTGTGGCACAAACAGAAAAAATAACACATTAACGATTACATAAAACTTTCTTTAGCAGCATACATAATGAGTGATTCCTTTCAGAAAATGTCAAAATAGTTTCGGAAATTGTGCATTCACCGACATTCTAATAGTAAAATTTTACTATCCTTTGGTTGACTGACATGTAGGCGACATGCTACCGCTCTTGTGCCGAGTGTTTCGTCCAAATGATCTAACAAGGGAAATGCACGACTAAGGAAATTCATTTGGTTACGAGACTTCGTGTACTAGTAGTACTCCCTTAGGATGTTCAGCCCTCAATGTAATAGCGCCAAATGGCTAGTCATATGGGAGAAAATAGCCTTCGAAATTCATGCTTAGTTTTTATACAATTAAATTTCGACTGTAGCCAGTGATGCCATGGCTTGATTGGTAGAGTACTTGTTTACCACGCGACCGGCAAAGGTTCGAGTCACGCAAACGATTTTTTTGTTTTATTTTTTAAATTCATTTAGTATAATTTTTACAATTAAATAAATTTATTTAAAACAGATTTATTAAATATGTATATGATTATAAAGCAATTAAATAAATAGTAGTTAACATAAGATGTACATTATTTTTATTATATTACGCTATATTTTTATAAACCATTATTATAATATATTTTACATATTATTATAATTTTTTTTTATAAAATTTTATTTATAATATATTGTATTTCATATTATAAAGCTATTTGTAACTAAATTTTATACAAAATATCATTTAACATTTATTTTAATATATTTTTATAACAAATACTATTTATTAATAATTATATTTATAAAATATAATATACATATTTATATAATTACAGAAATTATTTTACTTTTTGAAACACTAAATAATTATCTATGACATCATTTAGTATTTTATAAACCTTTTTTTTAAAATAAATGTATTTAATTGTAAAAATTATTAAATTAATTTAAAAAATAAAACAAAAAAAATCGTTTACGTGACTGGAACCTTGGCCGGTTGCGTTGTAAACAGGTACTATACCAATCAAATCATTGTATCACTGGCAATAAATTAAATTTAACGGTATAAAAGCTAAGCATGAATTTAGAAGGCAGTTTTCTCCGAACTGACTGGCCATTCGGCGCTATTACATTGAAGGTTGATCCCCCTAAATATTAGTACTACTATTACGCAAAATCTCACCCCAAATAAATTTCCTTAGTCGTGCCATTTCCTTGTAAGATGACTTCTAGGTATGTTTGTCGTACAGTCTACCCGTTCCATCAGTGTTGGTGACAAATGAAATATTTTAACACTTCCTTCGATGTGGAATACCTAGAAAATTTTCTGGTTCGGCAGGTTGCTAATTGGAAAGGGTTTCTGTGATACAACTGTACACCTGTTCTGCCATTACCATTAACTGCACCTTACATAAGATGCATGTCTGCTATATTGCTCTTAGTAAAATCACCCATAACGACCGAAATATCAAGCACAAATGCCGATTTTGTGACACACTTTGCACTTTGATTTTGAGCTCAGCACTTTGCTGTCTTCAACTGATCGCCTATAGTGCCAGCTATTTATGCCATAAAGATCTCCAAGGACACGTGAAGGTTGGTGGATGCAAATTTTAATGAATAGATGTTGAATGGACGTTCTTTTTTGAGCATCCGGACTGTAATACAGTCCTCATTCCCATATCTGGCATTCTGAGATGTTGGACATGACGAAAGTGCAGTTTCTCATTCTGCATAGAGGCATAACGGTCAATAGTTGAGACGAGGAAATCCAAGAGGCGTGGCTATGGTTCTTCTTCGGGATGGAATGGAGATTGTATCTGCATGGGAAAGAGTTTAGACAGCTCTCTGGTTTATCAATGATAGTGTGATCATAGACTCCTATTAGCTACCCTGGGAGCTGAGCATTGGGAAAGTGGGAGGAGCTTGTCCAGTGGGGTAAAAATGTAATTTAACATGGAAAAAATTTTAATAAAGAAAATTAAGTTTACTAAGATACAATACAAAATAATTGCGAAGAAATTAAAAATAGTATGGAGTGTTATATGAATCAAGAGGAATTCTTCTTGACCTTATAGTTTTATTATTAGAATTATAAAGAATTAAGTTAAGCATATTTATACTATTGGTTTCAGGTAAAGCGTTAAAAAAGTTAATTGCAATTTTTTTGGATATGAGATTTAAAACTATTGATTTTTAAAACATTGCAAATTTTAAAAATGATTTAACACTTTATCAACAAAATCAGTTGTTAAGTATGCTGGTAAGGATTATTTTATGTCTCCGTAAATGTGTTATTTTTTTCTGTTTGTGACTGAACGCAGGAAATTCCCGCTCATATATTCCTAGACAATAATAAAAAGAAAATTGTTCGTTTTATTGAGCTCTGCTACCCTTCAAAATATGTTCCATGTTTTTATAATCACCTTGTTTTAACTAAATGATAAATACCGTCTGCTGAAGAATCGCAACATAGGAAAAAAACGACAAAGACCGTTTTCTCTATTATGTGTTATAACTGTCGTGTTGAAGTTGATATTAGATTTGTTCATACAGTGGAAAAAATAAACTTATTATTTGCGCTTGAAATGAAGTTGTCATTTTTAACTATCGTGGATTTTATTAAGTTATCTAGAGTGTTTAAATTTCCTGTCGACCAAAATAATGCCATGTTTTATAGAATGATTTACATTACATTGATGATTCATTTGGAAATGATTAATTTACGAATAGTTTTAGAAAGTAGTTTTCCATATTTTTATAACTGCAACATTAGCCCTAACTACTGTTTTATCTTATACATTAAAAAAAAATTATATGCGGCACATTTACAGCTTTGAAAAGCTTAAATGTATTCATATCCCCTTTTACTCTTATAAAAACTCAGTAATTTTTGTTTCATTCAATAAATATAAAAACAAAGTTAAAAAAATAGATATTTTCATAAATAATATGCAAAATTTTACCAACGAAATCTTTGTTACACACTCAGACTGAAAATGTGTGAAATAAGCTTTATGCATATATATGATGATAGAAATCTCAACTCCAATATATGATGAAAAAGATGATAAAGAAAAGATTTTGCAGAATTAATGTGTTTTAGCTTTTGTTCATTGGTATTAACTACAAATAATTACGAAAAATAATGTAAAACTATTTTTGCAATAGTCTTGGATTTTATCAGAAAGTTTACATTTCGTTTCGTTTGGAGTGAATACTCAAAAACAGGAAGATATATTATACAAACTTTTCAAAAACGTATTGTTTAAAAATGTATCCATAATTTTATTCATATTGTAGATAAACAATCATAATGTATTTGTTATATATATATAATAATAGTATTTATTAAATAATATTTACCTTTTATTACAAATATTTTTACTAAATAGGCCTATGCATATATTTAATAATATATTTCATAACGGGAATTACTTTATTAATTCCGTCAAGCGAAAATATATAATAGAGATTCCGGTAACCTGAATGACAATTTTTTAATATTGCTTCACCAAACAGTAAAATAGTATCATCCAGAAATTTAATCATATAATGAAGATGTTTTTGAAAATGTTAATATAAACCATATTACATAAATTGAGGTAATTTGAGGAGGGAATACCATGACTAATATATTTTTGCATTATCTTAAAGAAAATATTAAAGGGAACATTCTTCGAGATTATACCTATTCTTTGATATAAAGAAATATTTTATAGCTGCTTTAAAATCAATCTGTTCTTAGGCAATTTGTCTCAGATGTAGAAGTAACTGAAAAAATGTTCTAATTTTTGAAATCTAAGGGAAAATGGGGCACAGGTACTTTTATTTAAAGAGTGGAAAATAAGTTGGGACATTTAAAGCCTTCAATAGCCATTCTAAGCTTCGGGAGTTGAAGATTTAAAAAAGAAATTAAAATACCGGACATTTTTCCTTACACTAAAATAATGTTTTTTGAAAATGCTCCATCGCGTTCAGCCCAGTACTTATCTCAAGGGAGATATAAGAAATAATACCAGTTCTGGCTGTAAGACACCATTTTAAAAACGATTAAGAATCAATTACGCTCGTCATTTTTCGAGTCTTATCTTTCTCTACATCCCTGGAAGCTTTGTGATGTAATGTACGGTTTTGTTTGATGATTCTAATCAGAAACGACTATTCTAGTCTGAGATTTCTTTTAAAAACTTATCAGCGATTATACATACTTTTTTTTATTCATTTCTCTTTTTTAAATATTCTTTCTTACTCAGATTGCATGATTTGGAAACGATTACTTTTAGAAACGAAGCTAAAACGAAAGAAATCTAAGTTTATTTCAAATGCTTCAGTTACAAAAGGTACCTAAAAATAACTGTTGGGAAAAATGACAAAGGAAACTTTAACTTGTTTTTTTTTTATCTGCTACTCTCTTCATTTTTATTCGTTCATATTTGGAGACAGTATAAAATTCTAATTTCCTAAAGTCGCTGCAGATGTTTTAAGCAAATGCTTTTAAAATACAGTTCGACCTCAATTTAACGAAGTCGCTAAATCCGAAAAAATTTTATTAAATGTAAAATTCGTTAGATAAAGATTCATCTTTTAATTTAATTTAGAAACCACATACAACATATTGCTAACTCCTGAACACTATATATCTAAAAGAATGTAATTATTAAACTTTTCTTTAAAATTAATATACATAAGGGGTATCCAAATGAAACCCTATCACTAGTGGAAGTAATGATAACGATTTTATTTACTCAAAAATGTATCTATAGACAATACACACACTCACACAAAAAAAGTCACCAAAACAGTTGGCACATTTAACCCATGACGACACTAGCCGATCCTTTTAATCTTTGAAGAAGCTAGAAGGCTGTTGTTGGATCTAGGCCAGGACCCAGTGACACACATCGTAGTCCATTGGGAATCGATGTCCACCAATAGCTCCTTTTAGAGGTCCAAAAATATGAAAATCACACTTTGAAGAGTCTGGACTGTACGTTGGATTCTCCAGCATTTTCCACCGAAACTGCTGCAATGTTGTCTACCCCACATTGGCCATGTGTAGGTATGCATAACAAATTCATGTATCTAATTGATCAAAGAACAGGAGATCAAATATGAAAAAAAAATAATTTCCCATGAAAAAGAAAAATTTATTTATACAAAGTTATTAACTTATAAAATAGAATAATTTTTGAAGGATAGAGAAGTATCAATAAATTATTAATATTTAATCATTTTATTCGGAATTACTTTTCTGGAACTGATTTCTGTTTCTTAAATCTATGTATGAAAAAACACAGGTCCATTTTATTTTCTCCCTTCAATACGTGTATGTATGAAATAATTTGTATCTGCATCAAAATTCATTCATTTTTCGTCCTTATATTCTGAACAAATTTTTCTTTTGATTGTTTGGCGAGTGAATACTTAAGACACCCTTTTCAGCTACACAAGAGATTTTGGCGAAGGACTGAAATTTTGAATCATGATCAATTGACGAGGAGCACACCTGAGCTCTTGCACCCCTCTCTCCTAACTTCCACACCAAACCAACGGGGAAATGTTTGAGACCCAAAACATTACACCAGTGGTTCTCAAACTTCACTACTGGTGACCCAATTTTCAATCGTAATTTTTATCGCCCCCCCCCAAATTAATAATGTATTGAATGCAATATTAATGTAATTTGGCGCTAAAAATACAATACGATCAGAATTATATACCGTACACAAATTAACAAGTTAAGAATTAAATTTTGTATATGTTATTTTTAAGTAATATATACTTTTATTATTTTTTTTTTTAGTTCGGATCACTATAAAAGCTTGTTTTTTTTGTTTGCCTTAAAACTATAATTTATTTTACAATTATTTTTACTATACACGATAAAAATCACAATTCCAGTGAATAATTTGATTAAGAGAAAATATACTTACCTATTTTCAAGGACTTTTCAATTTTTCTTTGATAATTTGAGAAAAAATCCAATAAAACTAAAGAAAATGTTCCAAATGTGCGTGTCCGTAATAAAGGACATAAACTACAGACACTTTTTGCTAACAATACAGGAACGTTATTTTCCAGCAACATTATGGCTTCATAGTTTTCTTCATAGAGATCTTTAGGCAGCGTTTGAAAATTTCAAATCAACTCAAACCTTTCATGTCTAACGCTTTTCTCATATTTACTTTCTCTATATTAGTAAATATGAATTATTTCAGCAGGTTCTTCAATTGCTTTATCAGTTTCAACTTCCTTCAATAGGGATCACATGTGTCCACTTTATTTATATTCTGCTGATTTACATTTATAAACCATAACAAGTCGTACAACGCAGCATTCAAAACCACAAAATTGTTCATGGGGAAAATGCAGCATGTTCTAAAAAATAAATGTGCAAAACGTTTTTCTTTATGCATTATATGTTTCAGAATACTCATAAAAGTACATCTTGACCAATTAATCCTTCAAAGTGCTCAATATGCTTATCCATATATCATAAAACTCATTCATATGGGAAAAAAGCAACAGAGAAATATATCATTTACAACTTTCCTAAAAGAAAAAGAGACAGAGTGAAATGTACCAGTAAGTTTGAAGGTCAAATATATGATATTCAAAAGTAGTACTTTAGGGGTTAAAAGAAACTTAATAAAAAATCTCTCATCTTGGAATTACACACAGTAAAGCAAACAAATGTCTTTTTTTATTTGGTTATAGGATGAAAGATGGCTAATGAGCGTTTGAAGTGGAATCTTTTATTTTTGATGATCACCAGATGATATATATAAATTATATCAGTGTAAATGTGTATTTTTTTATTATGTCAGAAAAAGCATTTTGTTTTACTTCATTCCAAAAAGGTTTTTTTTAAACCTTTTATTTTCAATATGCACGCGCTCTCCTCGCATGGTTAACATGGCCCCCAGGTGGCGCGCCCCACAGTTTGAGAAACACTGCATTACACAATAGAATAAAGGAATATAGTTTTTTTAAAATTCAAACAAATGATAGAAGAGCTGAGGTAATTACACTTAGCATAAACTTTTTTATTCATCCCTTACAAATTAAATAGATTTCATAAAACACGAACAACAGAAACTGCAGCAAATAAGTTACGGCTTCTTTTCAATCCCATTGGCTCATTAAACACGAAAGCCAATTTTTTTTTAAAGAAACGGAATTTAAGTCGTTAAAGAATTATCAAATTCAGATTTGGCTGCGAGACATTTATATTTGATACATTTAAATAAAAGCTGGTATGTATTATATCAGGCATAATTAAGGAAATCACATTTCAGAACGTCTTGAATTATGATTTCAATGTAATATAGTAAGTCGAATTTTATAATTTAAATTATTGGACGACAATATTTTAAAAAGAAAAAAATATGGAATGGATTAACTATAAAAAGTTTTTGATATTAATAATGGATATTTGTGAAACATATATTACGTTAAAAATTTTTTTAATTTGGACTTAACGTTTCTATATTTTTAAGTTCTACAAGTTAAAAACAAGTATAATAAGTATCATACAACTAAGATTACCACTATAATGTATTCGGACATGCCTTTTCTACCACAATGTTTAACGTGAGATAAATATAAGTTCATTTAGAAACCTTTAGGAAAGCTTTTTATGAACCGTTAACATAACGAAAAATTAATATCACGTCTTCAAATTATTTTCTCTGGCCTAGAATTATAAATTCTAAAAACAAAAAAAAATTCTGGAATACAAATTCTAAAGACTTAATTCATTATTAAATCTTGAATGAAAATAAAAAAAGAGTATCTGAAGAATTACTTTTTAACATGTTAGTTCACCTTTTATTCCCAAATTTATATAACGTTCTTGAGATACATTATATCCTGCAATAGATAAACAATTCACATTCAATATCATTGGTCTTTTTATATATATAGGACACGGACAAACATTTTAAATTATATCTGCAATTAAAAAAGTTTGTGAGTTAATTTTGGAATTGAAAATGAGATTAATAAGTGACACATTTGAATAAAAGTTAAGGATTAAAAAATACGGTATACTGAGTAAATTTCGATTTCTGAAATTACGAATTCATTCATGTCAATTTTAATTTTCATTTAACAATGCAAAACCTTTGACGGCAATACTTTTTAATATTCGTATTTCTGCTTAATAATCCTTTGTACAATGGAATGAAAATTTAGAGCTAAAGAATCCTAATAGTTATATTTTTTCTAGAACAAAACACACACAGTATTATGTAAATTATACATTACCTAACACATGTGTTTCACAATATGATTTTTTCTGTAACACTGTTTAAAATACCAAAAGTTGAATATTTATTGGATAGTTTATAAAAGAAAGCACCCATGACATTTACAGAGTGCTAGCAAAGACCATTTTCAAATTGCACACCAATTTTTAGCATATCCAAAATTTAGTTTTTCCACTTAAGCTGAAATATAAGGGTCATTCAAATAAAACTTGGTCACTAGCGGAAGCTAACGGCATCGATTGTATTAACTTAAAAATGTAGTTATACACAGTATACATACTCAAAAATAGTCGCCAAAACTGTTGGCACATTTACCATGCAAGAAAACAATGCCATTGGACAACATGTCTGGGTGTTTCGACGATGGCTCATCTAAGGTTCTGTAAAGTGACTTGATAACTCCGGACATTGATGGTGGTTTCCTGTTCCAAGAACTCGATAAGCAAAGGTCCCGTTGTTTTAAAAAAAGAAGAACATGATGTGACCTTACCAGAACTGGTGTGCAATGGCCTTTGATTTCTTTGGAGGTGGTGAAGTCACACGTTTGGACTGTTTGCTCTAACGCTTGTTTTCGGGTTCAAAATTGTGAAACCATGTTTCGTCACCAGTGACAATTTGAGACAAAATGCCGTATTCATCTTCATGATAACGTTACAGATGGCTCAAAGACAGCACCATTCGAGTATTGCGCTTTTCGGTGGTCATCTGGAGGGGAATCCTATGTGCACAAATTTTTCGAGTTCAAGTTTTGATGTATTATGTTGTCAGTGGTGCCCACGTTAATACCCAATAACCGATGGATCTTGTCCACGGTGATTCTGCGGTTCTGTAAGACTAAATTATTCGCTTCCTTAATCATTTGCAGTGTGATGACACGATGATACTGTCCAGGTCGAGCATCCTGTTCCAAGAACTCGCTTCCCTCAAAGAATCTTTTGCGTCATTACACACTATTTTAACGACACAGACTGTATACACCGTACACAGTCTTCATCCGTCGATGCATTTCACATCCTCCAACTTCCTCCATCGTTAAAAATTGAATCACTCTTCGTTGTTCCTTCTTACTCTCTTGCATGTTCAGTAGTGGACGATAACTTGTGTGACCACCTTCTCTTTGGCATGAAACCACAGTTGCACTATGAAACGTTAAACGTTGCGCACGTGTCAGTATCTCTACCGATAGAGGGTGCCACCATATCCGCAGTTACGTGGTGCACTCTTACATGTAATGCAAAGTTAGACGCACTGACCAGGTTTCATTTATTTGAACCTTGTATATTTATATTAAAAATATTCTTCTTCAAAAAGAAAACTTCAAGAAAAAAAATAATGTCCAAGAAGAGACTGTATTTTAACTTAAAAAAATGTTTTATTAAAATGAATGAATTTTATTGCATTTTTAGTTTTAAGCCTGCGAGTAATTCTAAGCATACATTATTTTATAAACAGTACTTTGAAGCATGCCTCCTTAAACTTAATCACTGATAAAATCTGTTAATTTTATTTGAGTTTTTTTTTTATTTGAAAACATTATACGGGGCAATTTATTGTTCGAAGTCAGTTAGTCACCTGGTAAAATCAGTTCAAGGCCATAGTTCACCATGAAATATGTTCAAAGAGAGAATAATTTTAAATGTTCAGTAACATTTTAAAATAGGGAGAAGAGAAATGGAATCACAAGAGAAAAGTTCATAGTATAGGAAATGCAATTCGTTGTTTAGAGGTTATCATACGAAGAAAATAATAGTATGTTATTGGTTCCTGGGAAAAGTTTGCAAAATAGAAAAATTCGCTAAATAGAGGCTCGTAAAATGGATGTCCAACTGTATATTGTTATTGTATGTTTCTTGAAAACATATTTCTTACATTTCGCAAAATAGATGAATAACTTTAGTCATCACCATCACATTTGACCCAAATCTCTGATTACTGACAGCTGACCTTGTTATTTTGAGCCGTGGTCATATGAGCAGGAAGACAGTTGAACAAGCATTCCCATTTTCTTTCTGAAACACACCAATATGAGGATTTTGGTCTATGACAATTAATAATTTCATCACAAAATGTCTGCTTAAGGTATCCGACTACTTGCGACAGATTTTTTATTTGAAGCAAATTGGAAATATGGGTACTTTTTTGTGATGTTTTGATTTATTTAGTATATTTTAACAAAAATCCTAAAAATTAAATTAGAAAATTTTTTTATTATTGTTAAAATCGGAAAAAAACTGGCGATAATGTATAAAAAATTACATAAAGGAGCCCACTCTGTACAAATATTATATAAACAAATTCTTCATTATTCAATTTTGAAGTGTTACTTTGCTTTTCATGTTTGAAATGACCTTCAGGATAAGAGATATTTTAATTTTTACAAAATCGAGAGCACCTTATGTTAGCGATTATATGAAATTGTTTTAAAAAAAACTGTGATTATATTCATATAAAGGACTGTAAATTTTGAAATAAAATAGTGATTGATAAATCTGAAGGTCAAAACACTTTTACTGTTACATAGAACATACACAAAAAATTTTAGTGAATTATTTCCAAAACCTTTTGAGCAATCGCTGTCCTCGTTTGAGCTTTTCGAAAAAAAAACAGATTTTGAGTAAAACGCATTTTAATGTTTGACATCTTGTGTAAAGTTATGGCACCTGCTCTTACTAAAACACTTGTAGTTTTGGTTCTAGTGAAAGGAAAATAAAAAAACTTAGTATTTTAATTAAGCTATTAAGATGGCCTATAAAACAAAATCATAAAAAGGTTTTGTCAATTTTTGAAAATAATCATGATTTTAGGGTAGTCGGATACCTTAACCCGCGGCACTCGCGCCTGTTTTTCTACCGTCGTCACTCGCGGGGTGTAGAGAACACCCCAAACTCTTAACACGTGTATTTAAATAAGAAAAATTTTTTAAGTCTCAATTATGATATATATTTATGAAGTATAAGAGGTTTTTTGTATTATACAAACAAAATTGTTAAATTTATTGCATTCAAATGAGACTAGCATTAATTTAAACTAAACCTACAAAATTTTCATTTTGAAGTACACAATTTTTTATTTTTTCAAAAAACCAAAGTAAAACGTATATACCAGTAATAAATATACTTTATAATTAATGATAAGGATAAAAAGTAGAAAAAATATTTTAATCAGTTTTCAAACATTCAGAGAGACTGTTTCATATTTTTGCAATATTTTTTTACATTGAAGAAAAAAACAACTAATTTTTACATTTTTACCCTTTCAACCAGTGCAACCCCCCTTTTGGGGGATTAATGCTTTTTTAATATATTCTGTGTCAGTAAAGCTTTTTTTTGAGTGTTTTGTTAAGGTTTTGGGAATCCGATCTCATATCCCACTGTGGCTGCACAAGATCCATTCTAATCCCCTTAATAATATTGAATGTCTCATTTATTTTCGGAAGAACCGATTGATAGACAGAGGGTTAAATTCCGCAGTATTAAGTAGATGATAAAATATTCGCAATGGGCCAAAAGGGTTTCATATTCGCGATACATAAATATACTGCACATTTCATCAGTGGTCCCCAACACCACCTGTATTACAAAAAAATTTTTGATTTCCAGCTTCATCTCTCCAACTTTGGGTTTCGAAATCACCAGTTATCAAATTCACTTAGTTATTTTGTCAATCTGTTGATAAATATCTAATAGACGACAAAGTCCTTTTCTCCCCCTTTTTCATGGAGTTTTGTCATAATTTCTAGAAAATTTGAATTTTTTAAAAAAAATTTTATTTTTCAAATATTTTATAGAATTATATTATTTTTATACCGCATTTATTGAAATTTTAAATAAAATATTTGTGCATATTAATATATTTGAAAAATAAACGTAAACGGAAAGAGTAAAACGTACTTTTCCGTAGATCTTCGAGTACGAAAATATAACTCAATCACTCGCGGGGTGTTCTCAGCACCCCAAATAAACTTTTGAAGATTGTTACATTCCAATCGTCCAAGCGAGATTTATTATATTAGGTCTGAAGGTTCAATGACCTAAAATGCGCAGCTACAGAAAAAATCGTGGCTCTGCGCATTTTTTTTAGAATTGTAGGAGGCTTTTCTTGTTGCTGGGGTGTACAGAACACCCCGCGCGAGTGATAGCGGGTTAAGCGGCTGAATTGGTCAATATGAAAAAAAAATCCAGAGAATGAGGACAATGGAATGGTCTTAAAATTGTATAGCCTACATATTTTAGTTTCAGTCTCTTAACTTTGTCGTTTTATTTCGTAATTTGGTGGCGTTACATTTTGTATAAAATGCTTAAATCACATTTAGCTGAGAGATATTAAACCCTTAAGTGCCGTGGGTGTGTATACATGTCCTGCTGAGCCGGTGCATTTAGTGCCCAAGAAGGACTTTTTGTATTGTGCTGCTCTGTTTAAAACTAGTCCCACGGCTTTGAAATATAATAATATGACATTGACAGTGCTTCTAAAAATGTTACTTATTTGGGTGAAAGGCGGGGAAGGAACTTGATAGAGTATATTACAGGAACAAGAAGTTTCACAGCTAAGCAGTTTTTCTTGTTTTTAACTTAAGTGTGCACTTTTCTATTCTTCATTTGCTATCATTTTCACTTACTTTGTGTAAAAAAAAAGCGTTTTTAATTTTTAGTACGAATGCACTAGGAATGTGGTACTAGTTTATGTGTCCAATCATGTTTCAGAATATAGCACAGAACAGTGAGTTATAATTTTTTATTTTTTTTGCATTGTAACTCTAAAGATTTTTTATTATTTTTTTATTTTCGTTTTATTATTTTATTCTTTTCGTTTTTTTTTTCCTTTTTTAAAGTGAAATGAAACAATTTTTTATGTAGAAAAACACATACCTCTTATGTTTTTTCCCAATAAACCGGGGAACAATGCACGCCTGTGGGAAAAACTGTGGCAATGTTGGGAGGGGGATGAAATTCGTAACTTTTTATCGGCAGTTAAGGGTTAAAAGTATTTAAATCGTTTTTTATTTATATCGAATTAGTTATTATTAACCTTCAATTTTACAAAATATTTCGGTTTGATTATTTAGAATATTTGTAGACAGAAAAACAAGTTTTACTCTTGTTCAGAGCCTTAGATTCCAAATAAAATTATTGTTTTAGGAAGCTATGCTTTAGGTTTTCCAGAAATTTATCAAATAAATAATTCTTTTCAACTGAGTATAGAAATGATGAGAAGAGCTCACTCTTCAACGTTATTTTTGAGCAATCCTGTTTGGTTCTGGATGACTCAACCACTCTTATCGCAGCTGCTAGTTATTTGTTAAAAATGAATGTTTGGGTGATTGATGAAGGCAATCTAGCATAGTACCGACATATTTGGCAGATTGATAACATGGTATGTGGGTCCTATAAATTTGAACTTGTTAGTAGAGAGGTTTTTTGCCGGAGAAAAATTGCGTTGTTTTTCTTGCTATGATTTTCAATTGAATTTTAAAAGCTTTTATTTTTCCTATATTTTGGTACTTATATTTATTATGCGTGCTTGTAAGACACACAAATATATATCCCAAGAAAATTTTAAATTGCTTTATATTGAATGATTTAAGAAGTGAGGCCATTAGCATGCAGAGAGAAGTTATATGAGGATATGAACTATCATTTAAATAGATTTTAAGCAAAATAGGATCCAGAAATGACTTCGAAGGACAACTGCTAAAATGTTAAGAGAAAACTATTAGGTATCATATGCGTACAAAAGCTTCATTTCTGTGTGCTTGTTTTTCAAACAAGAATTTACAATCTTAATTAGGTGACAAATGTTAACTTGGTTTATATGTTCGTATAACAGTCCTTTTATTCAGCCTCTTCCTACGATTTACTATCTAAAAAAAGTCTCAACTGTATTCTTTTGGTTCATAGAACCAATCGATATCCATTCGATTACTTTACTAATTTATGCATAGCAAAAATACTTTTCGTGAAATCAAATTGTTCTAGTATAAATACATTTCGTTTTGGGTGTTTATTAACCTTTTCACGAGTATGGGGAGCATTCCCCATAGTTAAAATGATGATTGTTGTATATTTATTGATAACCGTATCTACATTTTTTTATATAGATTTTCAAAATAAAACATATAGGTCGAATGCAATTAGTAACTGTAACATCACTCTGTTTTTATCCTATCCTTAATATTAGCTGACTCTCTCCTATATATATATATATATGAAATACTTCTGTAATATTTCAGGAGTATGGTAAAAATAATTGTAAGACGTGGCGAGGGATGTTATTACTGTAGCGAACCAAAGGATAGGGAGTAGCCGGTGTCGAGTGATTCCAGTATGTTGATGTATTTTCTATGATGGGATTGACGAGACAGTCTTGTAAATTAGTAAATCCAATTTATTTAATATCTTGAAACACCTAGGCATATTAATTACATTGAGCATGGACGACGCACCACAGACAAAGAAACTACAACACACAACATAAGGCAGCCAGCTACATGACTACAGAAAAACGAGCGAAGAGAGACGGGATTTCCAGAGACATCGGTTTTTATACTCGACGGTAAAGACCGCGTGATATTTTTGTAATAAGAGCTCTGATTGGTTACAATGGGCGGGAAAGAGATTTATGATGTAATAATATTAGTCGATTACGTTTAAGATCAGGGTGTTAGTTTCGAACCAAGTAATTAAAAGATTATTCGAATATTATTAAAAAGAATTAATTAAAAGGATGCTAGGAGGAATTATTACACACACAAATAGATATATATATATATAACCCCACTTTTATATAAATTAATTTTTATATAATAACTGTCCTAAGTCAGTAATGTTCATAACACTGCAGCATCCATTTTATATTTATTATCTCGATTACTCTTTTGTCCTTCATTGTGTGATTTTCCTGCTGTCTATGTGTTTGTCGAATGTTATTGTTTGGATGTTATCTCTTGTTAGTAGAGAATTGACCTATATATATATATATATATATATATATATATTATTTTTAATTTTAAACTTTATTCTGTGTTATTTCTGTCAAAGTTACAAATGGCTGGAACAGATGCCGCTAGTACGTTTTCCTAAAGAAGTAAGAATTGACTTAAAAAAAAATTATATTACTTGTTTTACTTTAGTGTCATGTTTCATAACATATTATTGTGTATGCTTGCAATTCTTATGTTACTCTAGAGTGAGTAAGTGAATATTAACGTCGTACTGTTCAGCTACACGAAGTCTTTTAGCGACGGATCACGTAATTTTGAACCATGGTCAAGTGACGTGGACGACACCTGAGCTGGCACCCCCATCTCCTAACTACCACACCACACCAACGGGAGGACGTTTGAGCTCTCGACAGATTTACGTGCATCGCTGCCCTACACTGCGGGTCTTTAGTGGTACCGGGCTCGAACGCGTGACAAGGCCAGGCACGATGAGATACCTTGACCCTCGGGCCCATGGCCTATTTTGCTCTGGAAGTATATATTGTTATACAATAATAAAGTACATTTGACTAAATGAATACAAATGGCTCTTAAACTTACAGACTGGTAACAAAAACAACACATTATTATAATAGTTTTTAGAATTTTCATTTATATTTGACAAGTAACAAAAACGAAATAAATAGCTACACATACTAATATTTACTCTAAGCAACCTTAAGTTCCTGTAAGGGTTAGAAATTTTTCTGATTTTATGATTATAATTTTAAAAAAATAAATAAAGAATATAAGTTTCCAATAAAAAAATATTTATACATGCTTTTTAAGATGACTACTTTGTTGGATATAATCATGTTGTAAGATTATAGCAACTTGCGGTCAAAATCTCCGTTGAAAGTTTGGTAAATGAGCTATCAAAACA
>BMAV01005189.1:0-67172 GCA_019973955.1 Trichonephila inaurata madagascariensis
AATGGCAAAACTTTTAGCAATTCAAGAGGGAAAAACGAAGCAACAATGCAAAAAAGATATCCTTTAAAAGGAAAAAAGTTTAGTGAGAAAGGATGGCTTTTAAAAAGCTTAGTGGGGGCAGTTCGGAACAAGTGTTTAGACCCTACTCAATAAAGGGGGAGACGCCCACCCTCGATAATATTTAAAAGGAGGAACAATTGTACACGAGTACGTCAATCTACCTGCAAATATCAGAATCGATGAGTCTTAAACCCAAGGTGGGGAAGTTATTTTCCCAAAGCGTATAATTGAAAGCGAGATTGGCGATAATTAAGTATTTTGATAAGTGACTTGGTTGTGCGTCGGCAAATAACCCATATTTTGGTTTTATTCTCACTTAAAAAAGTTTGTTCGTTATATATAAGTAATTTAAGTTAAATTCTTAATAAAAGTTGTATTAAATTATAAATGTCTATCCTTCATAATCCCACACCTCTAACACCGGAACCCCCACGTCAAAAAGACGTCAAAAGACCACCACGTTGTTGGGCGAACCACAAGCCCGGACTACGTGAAGTTTAATCCGCAGAACCCCGTAAAACGGAAATATTGGCTAAATTTGAAGAGGATTCTTACAAAAAAAAAGGGGTTCGCAGAATAGTGATAATGTGGAAAGGGGGGGGTCAAAACGCGCGGTCCAAATTTTTAATGCTAATCGCGAAACTGGAAAATTCTAAAGGGGGGGGTGGACCAAAAACGGCGAAATAATTTGAGGACGTTGAGAATAGCCGTCAAAGTAATAGGTGGTCGAGGGAGGAATAGATTTCAGAATGATGATCAGAGATTCAACAAAAGGTTCCAAATTTTCCCCGAAAGATGAAATGATAATTTTAATAGGGGCCCGTAGAAATAGGGGTTCAGTGAAAATTTCAGTCGGGCGATGGAACAAAGGGGCGATTGAATGTTGAAAAAGTTAAAAAAAGTTCATCCTAAAAAAGAATCGGAAAAGGGATATACCAATTAAGTTTTTCTCCGATATGTATATCACCCGTAGAGCTTCCCCATGTTCTATTTTATTAAATATAAATTTTGAAAGCGCTAGGGGACCCCGGACGAAAATTTTATATCGGAAAGAAGTAATAAAAATATTTTTTATAAGCAAATTAAAAATCGCGAGCTCAGGTAATCACAGCACAGGGGCAAAGTAGAATATAAAAATTGGGAGAATTGATTATTCAAATCAGGCAATTCAAAGACCTTGGTCATTTCTTGTTGACGTTTGGAATCCCCTGTATTTAGGGGTTTATTTTATAAGTGGATCAAGGATCGTTTTAGATTTTGATCGAAAATCGTTGAAAATTCGATTCCCCCAGATAAATGGTTGGTTGAATCAATTGAAGGGAAAATGTTTTAATAGTTTTTGTCTAACAAGGAGGGGGCCCCGACTAAGGAAATTCATTTGGGTCGAGACTTGGTGTAATGTATCTCTTTTAGGGTGTTCCCCCTTCAAGTATTCCTTGAATGGCCAGTCAATTAAAATCGCCTTCGAAATTATGCAGCATAAAATTAAATTTTAATTTTCCCAACGAGTTCGTAGCGTTGGTAAATCGTCTGTTTTTCTATGCTGGGGGTTTGGGTTCATTCCGCGATAAATTTTTTTTTTTTTCTTCAATTCTTTTTAATTTTTTTTTAATTAAATAAATTTATTTGAAAGGTTTTTAAATATTAAAATATTTTTTTTATTTTGTATTTTATAAAATAAAAATTATTTTGATTATATATAAATATATATTAAATTTTATAAATATATTTTATATTAATAAATAATATTTATAATAAAATATATAATAAATTTTAAATGATATTTTTTCAAAAATTAGTTACAAATAGTTTTATAATGTGAAAAACAATATACTATAAATAAAATATTTTATATAATATAAAATCAGTTATAAAATATATTATTATTATTAAATTTAAATTTTACTTAATATAATAAAAATATTCTTTTATGTTATTAATTAAAAATTTTTTCAATTTTTAAAATTTTAAAATTCCTTTTCAAATAAATTTTTTAATTTAAAAAATTTATTTAAAAAAAATTTTTTTTAAAAAAAATTTAAATAAATTTTTATGACAAATTAATAATAATTTCAGTAATAAATCATAAATTTTGTAATAAATCATAATTTTTTAGTAAACAATAATTTTAATTATAAATTAATAATTTTAATTATAAATTTAAAAATATTTCTTATTAATACTAATGCTTAATATAATTAATTAATTTTAATAAAAATGATTGATTAATTTTTAATAAATATTAATTAATTAATTAGTATAACTAGTGATTGATTATTTTAATAAATATTAATTAATTAATTGTATAACTAGTGATTGATTAATTAAATTTTTAAAAAATAATAATTTGTACTTTTTAATTTTAATTTTTATTAATAATTTTTTAAATATTTTTTTTTTGATAACTATTTTTTATTTTTTTAAATTTAAAAATAATTTTTTAAAAATTTTGCTAGTAAAAAAATTTTTATATCTTTAAAATTTTTTTTTGAAAATTTAAAATAATTTCAAAAATATATTTTAAAATTTTTAAAAAACCTTTTTAAAAAAAATTTATTTAATTAAAAAAAAATTAAATGAATTAAAAAAAAAAAATTGATCCGTGGAATCGAACCTAACCCAGCGAAAAGACGATTTACCAATCAAGCTGAACTCGTTGCGGAAAATTAAAATTTAATTGTATAAAAGCTAAGCATGAATTTCGAAGGCTGATTTTTCCTAATTGACTGGCCATTCGACGGAATTACATTGAGGGGTTAACACCCTAAAAGAGTACTACTATTACACGAAGTCTCGATCTCAAATGAATTTCCTTAGTCGTGCTCTCCCCTTGTAAGACAAAATTGGAGGATGCACAAAAACATGAACTACAAAATTTGTTTAGTAGTTTTAAGAGGGATTATTCTCAGACAAACCAGGTCTTACTCATGTTTTATACAATGAAATTGACACGGGAGATAATCCACCAGTAGCTTCAAGGCCTTATAGGTATGATCGCACTAAGCAAGCAATAATAGATTTTCACATACAAAAAATGTTACAAGAGGAAACGATTGTTCCAATTCAATCCCCATACGCGTCACCTGTTGTATTATGCAAGAAAAATAATGGGTTACCACCGGATAATCCAGAAGCATATAGATTTGCGGTCGACTATAGAAAGCTAAATTCGATCACAAAGTATCCGCGATACCCTTTACCGTTAATAGATGATTTAAAACGAACATCCCTATACAACAATAATGTCATCTCTTGATCTAAAGTGGGTACTTTCAAATGGCAATAAACCCCAGTGATATTGTTAAGACCGCATTCGTAGTAAAAAGTGGCACTTATGCTTTCAAGCGGATGCCATTCGGTTTATCAGGGGCAGCTCCCAATTTTCAAAAGGCAATTGACTTAATCCTAAAACCGGTGATAGGGAAGTTTGTGAATGTATATATGGACGACGTTATTATCACGTCTCCATCATTCACTCACCATGTTGAGCATTTAAGGAAAGTTTTTTCGTTGTTGCAAGATGCAGGATTGACATTAAATAAAGATAAATGTAAATTTGGGTGCGATGAATAGAGGTATTTAGGATTAATTATTAGTAAAATATAAATCAAAACGGATGAGACAAAGGTTCGAGCCATACTAGAGATGAAACCACCCCGTAACTCAAAGGAGGTGTCCAAGTTTTTGGGTATGTCCCAGTGGTACGCGAAATTTATTAAAAATTATGCTGATCTTTGTGAGCCCCTTTATAATCTTAAACGAAAATTAAAAAAATTCGTCTGGTCCACTGAGGCGCAGAAGGCATTCGAAGCGGTCAAGGCGGCCGTAACAAAGGCGCCAGTTTTAAAATTGCCGAACTTTCAAAAGCCCTTCGAGTTATTTACAGATGCCAGTTCAATCGGTTTGGGAGCAGTGCTTAATCAGGAACACAGACCCGTTATATTTGCTTCACGTACTCTGAACAACGCAGAGAGGAATTATACGGTAACCGAAAGAGAATGTCTGGCAGTAGTATGGGCGTTGAACAAATTCCGAACATATTTAGGAGCGATGCCAATTAAAGTTATTACAGATCACGCTGCCTTAACACGCCTAACGCATGGAAAAAATTTGTCGAGTAGGATGATCAGATGGGCACTCAAATTAGCGGAATTTAATATAGAATGGGAACATAGACCGGGAACTCAAAATGCGGTGGCGGATATACTATCAAGGAATCCTGTGGAAAGTATAATAGGAGAAAAAGTTAATTGTGCAATAATCAGAGATTTAGTACTTACTTCGCGGGAACAGTTAATAACAGAACAAAAGCATGACCCAGAATTAGGTCATATCTATAGATATTTAAAAAACCGGAAGATAACTCTGTTAATGCGACGATATGTGAGATTGGTCCACGACTTCCGTCTAATTGAAGGCTTGTTATTTTATGCGAAACACGCAACGTCGTTAGGTGAAATGCGTGTATACATTCCAGTCTTTAAGGAATGAAATAATGAGAGAATTTCACGACAAGACAATTGCGGGACATTTGGGTAGATTTAAAACTTATCATAAAATTCGGGACGTTTGTTATTTCCCGTATATGAGAAAATTTATTGATCCTTATGTCTCTACATGCCATATGTGCCAAGTTAATAATTATAAAAACGCGTTACCAGCTGGTCGATTAAATCCGATTGTATCAAATTATCCAAATGAGATAGTTACGTTAGATTTGTTAGGTCCGTACCCTACATCGAGAATGAGACGTAATCGATATGTATTAGTAATTACCGATCATTTCAGGAAATGGGCTGAAATCATACCTCTTAAAAAGGCCTCGGCTCGTGTAATAGCGGAAACTTTTTTTGATAATTTTATATCGCGTTTTGGAGCTCCAATAAAATTAATAAGTGATAACGGTCCCCAATTTATATCTGAAATTTTTGAACATTTAAGTGAAAGATTAGGCATAAGGCATGTGAAGACTGTTGTATATAGGCCTCAGGCAAATAGAACCGAACGCGTGAATCGCGATCTTGTGCAAATAATTGTAAATTATGTAAATGATAAACATGATACATGGGACCAAATCTTACGTGAGTTTGTTTATGCTTTTCGTACAGCAGTGAATGAAACGACGGGAAAACCCCTGCGGAATTATTTTTGGGTCGAAAGTTGATTACCCCATTTCAAAAATTAATTATGGTATCGGACGAAACTGAGTTTGCAGTAGGTGATATTGAAAAATTGTTTGATGAGGTTAGACGAAACACAAAAGCTAAACATGTAAAATGGGAGAAGTATTATAATAGACGCGGGCGTGATGTACAAATTAAGGTAGATGACTGGGTCTTGTTAGAAACACACCCCTTAAGTTCAGCAACAACAAAAATTGTTGCCAAGTTTACACCAAAATTTGCAGGTCCATATAGGATGATAGAAGTGAAAAACAATAATGTCATCATATGGCGGTAAGGAAAAAGGTTAACGGTCAATGTTGATCAAGTGAGAATATATCGTCATAGGAAATGTGACGAGATTGAGTTAGGAACAGGTCGCTCGGATAGTATTAGTTCACGTCAGGAAACGAGTAGTTTGGAAAACGTACAACGAAGATCAAATAAGTCGCAATATGGTAGGAAAAAAGGGTCTGATGTAAAGCGTGAGTTAAAGGAAAAAGGGATAAATCTTAAGTCAAATCAATGTGAGAAACACACAGACAGGGCCGATAACGCGGACCACTTATCAGATCACTACCTAGCTCTTTTTCAAATAATAAAACAAAGATTAAAAGAAAACGCCAGGAAAGATTTGGATATAAACGATCGCATGGATCTTGGTCAAGTGGACCACAAAGAAAGTTGCAGAAACGTGTAGACCATAAAATAAATAAAAGACCATTGTCATCAGATAACAATACCATTTATATAAAAAGAAAGAGAAACCGAACGGAATCAGCAGTGGTTCAAGATAGAGAGAGGTATAACCTCAAACCACGAAAGAAACAGGACCAGGAGTCCCGACCAACCAGTAGAGTGAAGTCAGATCAAGCCAGGAACAGCCGAGGAGAAAACTACAGACCCTACATCAGGGAGCAGGCAAGATCAAGTAGCAGGAAGACCAACAGAAAAGAAAATCCTCAACAGAGCAGCCAAGAAATGAGAAGAGGAGCGAAGACTAATAGTACCTTATCCTTGGAGGTTCTAGTAGGAGACGCCAAGCCATAAAAATCAGGGTGACAGACCCTGAATTCCAATTTGAAAAACAAGTCTCAAATTTTTTTGTAATGGATGGAAAAGCAATAGAAGATAAAGAAGATTGTTATAGTAGTTAAGGAACATTAAATAATAATTAAGTAGAGTTAAGTTAGTCAAGGGGCCTGCTGATCTCGTTTTTTTCCATACAAGTCAAGGATGGCTTTTCCCCGGTCACCCCGCTCAGATGAGGTGGGCCCACATATGTAAAAGTAAGAATCTACCATGATTAAAATGCATAACTGTTAATGTTGGTCTAATTAATTGAGTAAAATTTATTGTGGCTGTTAAGAGTTCAAATTAAGGAGGAATATTAAAAATTAAATTTAAGATGAATAATGAAAATTAAAGTTTAAGTTGAATATTGAAAATTAATAGAGTTAAAGTGAGGATTCAAGGGGTTAAAATTTAAATAAAACTTGGAAAGTGAGGAAATTAAGAAATAAAAATTTAGGCACGTAGTTTCTTAAGGGCCATTAAGACCCTCGAATAAATCACGTTTTGCTTCTTGGAGGGGTTGTGACGCGCTCACGCGTCTTTTCTTTAACATAACCTCTGAGTTCTTTGGTGGCCAAGATTAATGGCCAAGAAACGAAATTTGAACAAGAAATGCAAATAAGGTAGCTTTTAAAAGAACAGAAGTTTCAGTAAGCAGAATGGTAATTTGGGGGAAGTTATGTTTGAAAAGATACAAGCGTTAATTGACAGCCACTCGGAAAGTTACCTGGAAAGTAAACCAGTAATACAAGGTGCATTCCATTGCACGCGCGCCCAGACGTCTCCATATAGAAATCAAATCTTAGTTGGATTAAGGTAGGACTGATTATTTGATATTAAGACTTATAATATTATTAGAAGTGAGAGTAGACGGATTGAATAATTATTTAGAGAAAGTGGTCTAAGTTACGCGATTCGGTTTAACAATCATTGTGTTTGTTCATTCTAGATTTTCGCTATTTAAATTTATCTAAACTGTTAGAAATTTAAGTTTTATTCTTAATAAAGTCATATTAAGAATTTAAAATGTGTGTTACTTTTGAAAACCCTACACTTCTAGCTCACGCTGACAATCAAAGATACGGTCACCAAAGGGGGCTATATCACAGAGTATTTGGTACTCAGTTCTGAATACCGGTTTTTCGCAGTGTATATTCTTATATAATAGCGGTACAAATTTGAATAAAACAATAAGCAAAATGCAAGAATCTTTAAATAATATTTCAGCCTGGTGTAAAAAATGGAAATTGTCCACCTCTCCAGAAAAAAGCAGTCTAATCAACTTTTCTAGAAAAAGAAGCAGAATACCTCCATTTCTTAAAATATGCGACAAACCTATTCCCGAAGTGAAGAGTCTTAAAATCCTGGGTATAATTTTCGAACCCAATATCACTTGGAAAAATCATATTAATTACCTTCGACAGAAAGGATTTAAATATTTAAATGCCATTGAAGCCTTATCTTCTCCTAAAATAAGAACAAGATCTGATCATCTTTTAAATATTATTATTGCCACAATCCGTTCTATCTTTGACTATGGAAGTCAACTTTTTCCTTTTCTAGCAGTAGAAACAGACAGAAACTAGAACCGATTTACAATGCTGCCTTACGATTAGCCCTAGGTCTCCCAAGAAACACCCCGATAGTTTTATTAAGAGCAGAGTCTATGAATAGCAGTATTAATAATCGCCATAATTTCCTTTGCCAAAAATTTATAACTAAACAAATAGCATTAAAAGACTGGTCACCAAATGCAAGGTTATTTTGGGATAGGAATAATATTTTTTATAGATATAGAGAAAAAGAGATCAGTATTTTTCAAAAGACAATCAACCTGCTCCAAGAACTATGTATCTCTAAAGTGGATATTCTTCAGAGTGGATCCCTCCTCCTCCAATCTATGAAAATCACAAAATAAAAATCTATACTCATGAACTACCATTTCAAAACAAGGATTTTCCAGATGTCATAATACAAACTATGTTTAATGATTACATTCAATCAAACTTTAGTAACAATATCATAATAGCAACAGATGGTTAAAAAAAATACTAATCAAACACCTGTAGAAATTTTGATCCCCAAGAAAAAAGTTCGACAGAATTTCATACTGAAAGAAATGATTTCAATTTTCACAGTTCAAGCTATTGCCATATGGACTGCGTTAAAAAACTAACTATGTTATCCTGATGGACAGCTTATCAGTTTTAAAAAGTATCCAAAATATTAATAGAAAATCCAATACGATAATATTAAATTTAAGTTCAACTTTACAAGAGTGTCTCCAAATAGTTCATTTCATTACATTCATTTAGGTACCAGCTCACAAGGGAATAGAGATCAATGAAGAAGTTGATAAATTAGCTAAAGCATCTCCAGAACCTTGGAATATTATTCCTTGGATTACTTGGGAAGATCTACATACATATTTCAAAAAATAACACAAAAGTAAAAACGAAGAAACATGCAAAAAGAGCAGAAGACATAAAAAATACAATTACATTTCGCATCTTGAAAAGTGGAATAGACAGGCAGCAAAAAATAGAAATACAGAAGTTTTAATCAATAAGTTGCGGGCTAAAAAATTACCATTAAATGATATTTATTTTCTTTTTAAACAAACAGATTCTCCATTGTGTTCAGATTGTCAAGTACCAGAAACTAGTGAACATTTTTTTTAAACCTGTAACAAATACAAATCACAACGTAAAATTTTGAAGAATTTTATCTCCAACCATGGTGAATGGTCTTATTCATCAATAACGAATTGTAAGACAATAGAGTATATTCAAAAAGTCGAAGAATTTTTAACAACAACCAATAGATTCTAAAATACCAGCTAATAGATTCTAAATACTCTATTTTCACCAAATGCTGTTGAAGCACAAGATGATAACCAAGTTTACAGATGTACAGTGCAATCACGACCTATCGTTGCAACCTAATTTAAGAAAATAATCCAAATTCTACCGGAGCATAAGACGCTGGCCAAGTCTCCAGTTTTACAGTGCTATCACTGTACTGAACTGATACAAATATAGACTTTTGTTAAACATACATATGTCGTATATATAAGTTATTGATATCTTAGCATTAAGAGTTCAATTGTATTGAAAAATATTCTTATTCTTGATTTAAAAATATTGTTTGTAGTTTTTTTAGGTATATATATATATATATAGTAGACTTTGTTATAGTACAGTAGACTGTAATATAGTAGACTTTGTTCCTAACCTTAATTATTATCCCCACTATTTAAAATTAGTAAAAACTAATTATAATAATGAGTCAGCTAACTTTTTGGACCTTCAATTAAAGGTTAAGAATAATTTGCTATTAAGTAATATTTTTGATAAAAGACTCATTGATTTTAATATTATAAAAATGCCTTTTTGGGGAAGTAACCTACACCTATCAATATTTAGAAATATTATCTTAAATTTTATGAAAGAAACAATGATTTAGTTACTGATAACATTTTAAAACAAAGTAATTTTGTGAATTTTTGCAATAATTGTTTAGAATACAATTATCCAAGTAAATTTATTTATTAATATATTTCTATTTCTAATTAAATATATTTTTATCTTAGTTCATTATTTTATTTAAAATTCCTTTTATTTAATTTATTTTTTAAAAAAAATTTTGTAAGCGCCTATTTTAATTGCAATATATCGATTAGTATATAATCATCCAAGTTTATTTACTTTGTTATATATTTTTATTTGATTTTATCTATTCTTAAATGTGTTCATTATCGTTTTTAAAACTTCCTTTATTTAGTTTATTTTAAAAAAAATCTTAGTGGTTTGTTTAATTGCAAAATAAATATCCAGGTGGCGCCACTATTTTTCCTTCTCGAATAGTCTTTCCAATTATTTTACGTCATTTCGCATAGGGAGCTTATTTTGGAAGGTTAAATTTTCGATTTCCAGTAATTATTTTACACGTAAGTTTTTTTTATTTTTTTTTTTTTATTCCTCTCCTTGAGACATTCATTATTGTTCTCTTTTCTTAGCTTCATTTTAATATATTATCAGGTTTTTCTTCCACGTGTTGTATTAGGCTTAACTTTTCAACTTGGTGGTTTTTCCCTATTATGTCGAAAGTTTCTGCTGTACGGGGAAGGTAGGATCCGTAAAGCATTGCTAACCCTAATTCGCTGGCCTAATTCAGCGACAAGCTTTAGAAATCATAATAGGTCTCCCGTTTAGTCAAAGACTTTTTGTATCTACATTTGTTGTGTCTGGTGAATTCAATTTCTTCCTGCTTTGCACTTAGGTTCTAGACCCTTCTTGTTATAATATATATATAATATCATATATATATATATATATATATATATATATATATATATATCATATTTATACAAGCCTGACGCTGAGAGGAGAGAAAAAAAAGAACGCTACCGTGAAACTAAGTGGGTTACCACTTAAACACAGATGCTTTAAGTATGCTAAAGTTAATGCTGACATATAGGGCTTTTAAATATAACGATCTGGAATTAGACATGTTTATTGGCTAGGCCATATGTTCGGAAGAAATAAATGGGTGATTAGTTTGATGTTTGATACTTGAAGATGAAATGAAAAATATGTATATATGAGTTAAGTGCTAGATAGGGAATTTAATTTTTAATCTAATTTAATTATCCTTACATTTGCCCCAATTTTAAAAGGGAGTCATGGCGGGGTTTTTCTCTCTTTGCAAACTTAAGCAATTTTCAACAAAAACAAAACAATACATAACATCATTTGGAAACGCATATTACACACATTAGAAATATTTAAGTAATAGGAATACAAAAATCAAAATGCTCTAAAATAAACGAAACTATAACAACAAACACAGTAATGACACTTCTAAAATATTAATTGATAAAAATGAATTTCCGTACATATAACTGAAGATTAGCTTGTTCAGAACTCAGTTACTTCTGTATAACGTAAGAGAGGTTTCTTTTAGTTATTTTCTTATTCTCTTTGTTATGGGTATTTTGTTGAATGTAATCCAACTGAAAATTTTCAGATGGATGAAAATGTCTTAAGCGGGCTGAATGAACCAATTCAGTGTGTCAGTTTTATTAAGGGCATTGGGTCTATCTATTTCAAATAATACATCAGAACATTTTCTTAAAACGGTATAAGGGCCTGAATAAGGGGGACTTAATTTCCTTGTATTGGGGTATTGAAATTCCTCATACATTATTAAGTCATCCACCTTGAAATCAGCTTCCTGAAATTTTTTATCATATTTAATTTTATTTATTTTATAATATTGTTGGGTTCTTTCTTTGGCTAATTTTCTTACTTCTTCTATGGGAGGACATATCTCATTATCTCTCTTAATGAAATTTCAAAAGGTAAATTACCATACATTAAGTAGGTTGGAGTGAAACCTGTTATTGTATGTGGAGTTTGATTATACTGTGATGAGTTACTTTTTCCAGAATTTTTTGTCCATGGGACTTTACTTGAACTGTTACTAATTTCACATTTTAAGCGGGTAATGATGGTTTGATTTACACGTTCAACCTTCCCATTGGTTTGTGGTCTGTGAGAAGTAGTTAATAATTGAGTGACATTGTTACGTCTTAAGAAGTGCTTAAATTTTGAAGAGGTGAACGCAATATTTCTATCACTTAAAATTTTTTCCGGTATACGATTCTGAAAGATTTCTCTTAAACAATTTATATAAGTATCTGTTGCATTTTTTGATGGGAAAGCCCAAATGTAAATTTAGTTGTATTGATCAATAATAATGCAAATATTTTTTTTAACAGAGTTGTAATAATTTAAAACCACCTCAACACTACTCCATCGACAAAAGTTCAAAGGGTTTTTCCACAAAGGGGAAGTGATTGCGTCAGTCCGTATTTTTCTGATGTGACTTCTTATTTATTTGACAAGTTTCACAGTGTTTCACATAATTTCGTATATCAGTAATAATTTTTATCCAATAATATTGTGGTGATATATATTAATTTTAACATGGTAGCTACACCAAGATGGCCAAGTTTTTCTTGAGTTGTTTTCATTAACTTCACTCTTAGAGCTTTGGGTACAACTATTTTAGTTGTGATCCTTGTTCTTTTACTACAAAACACCACCTCTTTAAACATTTAGGGAGCTGATATATTTTCTATATTTTGAAATGACTATTTCATTGATATCTAATAAAGGTTCTGGGGGTGTATTAATTATATGATAAGTAATAGGATTTCTTGTTAACATATCAGCTTCAATATTAGTGTGTGTGTGTGCTACCTTTCTTATATTTTATATCAAAGTCATACATATATATATATAGAAACTTTTTAAAGACCATCTAAAAAGTCTACCCGTGGGATTTTTGAAATTTTTAAGCCAAACTAATGCATTATGATCGGTATGAATTGTGAAATGAGATCCATGAAGATAGCAATGGAATTTATCTAAACTAACAATTATAGCTAAGCGTTCTAATTCAGTTATTGTAAAATTAATTTCATAATTTTTCAGTCGTCTCGAATGAAATGTAATTGGATGTTGATTTCCATTGGGTTTTTGTTGTTTGAGGATACATGAGATCGCAGTTTTCGATACATTTACATAAAGATGACAGGGTAATTTGACGTTGAATATATAGTTTAAAAATGGGCTTTGAAATTAAACTAAGTTTTTGAAAATATTGTTGACATTCTGGGATCCAATTCCAATTTTGATTCTTTTTAAGAAGATTATTTAAGGGCATTCTTAATTTTGCATATTCAGGAATGAATTTTATGTCAAGAAATCTCGTAAATCTTTTACATTTTAGGGTAAAAGTTTTTTAATTATTTCGACATTTGCTATTTGAGTGTATGATCATTGTTTTATTTCTCATATCTTAAGAAATCAATTGTATCTTTACCAAATTTACACTTTGAGAATTTAAATTTAATATTTTCTATTTCATGCAAATTTTAAAAAATTTCCTCTAAATGTTTTGCATGTTCTTCAATGACCTGAAAATACTTTATTATAAGGATCAAGGTAATTTATTGCAAATTTTATTTGGTATTTATTTAAAATCTGTCTAATAGCTCTTTGAAATATAGCTGGGGAATTTTTATATCCAAAAGGCAAACGATTATATTGAAAAAGACCGTAATTTGATGTAAATGCAATTTTTTCAGATTCATTATCATCTAATTTAATGAGCCAATAACCACTACAGAGGTCGATCGTTGAGAAAAACTTTGCATGTGTAATTTGTCTAAAACTGCATCTATTCGAGGAATTGGTTCTGCATCTAATTTTGTGATAGCATTTAGCTTTCTGTAATCGATACATAATGGTGTACGAGCATTATCCTCTTTTTTAAAAGCAAATGTTATAGGGGAAGCGTAAGAACTTAAGATGGTTTAATTATTCCTGATTTGAATAATGCATCTAATTGTTTTTTTTTATTTCCGTATCATCTTTAAAAGATGTCCTATAGGGTCTATTTGGTGGTAAATTTGAGGTAAGTATTACTTTAGGAAATTACATTTAATTCGCCCACATCAAACTTTGGTTTTTAGCAAAGACATGTTTATATTTATCAATAATCACACTAATAATATCATAATCACTGTTAGGAATTATTTCTATATTAAACACATTATCAGTTTTCTTAGTGATAATTTCATTATTACTTAATTTAAGAGTTTCATTTTCTTTAATATTTTTCTTAGATTCATAATTGTTTGAAATTATTTTTCCTCTTTGGAAAAAACTTTATAGTCACTAAAATTAATATTTAATTCAAAAATACTCATAGTTTTATTAGAAATAATTAAATATATTTCAGTTCTACATTTTACCTATGAGGAATTTAATATCTTTAATACTTGCCCTATTTTCATTGTAAGTAATTGCCTCACCACCTTTTAATTTGTCCATTGATGGTAATTTTATTTTGATATATTGTGTTGTCCCTGATTTGTGATATTATATTTTTGTAACAATGTTGATTTGATCCTGTATCCAAGAGAGAACAACAACTTGTTTAAAATTGACTTTCCCTGATGATCATGAGTTCTCATGTTCGATGAGGTTGGAATACTGTATTATTTTCTTGGGTTCTTTGACGGGGGTAGAAAGTTGGAGCATCCGGTCGCAAAACTGCTGGTCGTTGCAGCAATCGTTGGTTTCTCGGATACATGGTCGGCCGCTGAATAGAATGATGGAAGCAGAGAAGAGTATTCATTGTATCTTGAACCGGTTATGGTATCCGGGTGTTGAGATTGATCATTTCTCCAATTCCATCTTCCATACTGTTGTCTATGCATATCAAATCTGATTCGTATGGTGAGAGGTATTCTTGTCACTGGATACTCTTTGGGTATATAACTTCATTCCTATTTGATTTTGATTTTTTTTGGATATCTAAAAGTTTCATTTTTTCCTTCAGTTCCTCTATGTTGCTGCAGCTTTGTAACTGTATTTCTATGGATCTATTTTCCTTTAATCCTTTTATAATGTAGAATTTTTCAGCTTCATCCATGTTTATCCGGGATGCGATTTCTTTTATTCTGTAGAAGTATTCTATGTGGGTCTCTTTTGGTGTTTTTTCTGTTTTAGATAATTGAAGATGAATCTCCGCTGGATTGATCTGTGTTACGAATTCACGTATTAAATTATTTTTCAATTCGTAAAAACTTTTAGGGATCTATTGTGATTTGATGTAAGTCTTCACAGGCCCACCCATTTCAACTGGTTACTAGGATTTTCTGCTTCTCTGTTATATCGAAGGAATCACACGTACTTTCAAAATTTCTAAGGAATGCTTGGATGGGCCTTTCCAGGTTATATTTTTGGAAAATAGTCTATAGATCTTCAAATCGAATATCATTTTTTATAATGGTTTAATTTTTCTTCATCTGCATCTATATTCTCTTCTTGCTTAATTTTAATTTCGTTCTTTGCTTCCCTTTTTGAAATATAAATTTCTGAAATTTTCTTAGGAGAAGGAGATGATTCTAGTTGTTTGGTGCTAAGAGCGGTGTTCTTCCCGGTGTTAAGAGCACGTTTCTTCTTTTTTCTTACCATAGAGCATTCCTTTTAATTCCGGCAACCCGACTGAGAGGGGGATGCAAGCCCCCTAGCATCCCCCTCCCAGGTGGCTTCGAAAGGAAACAAGAGGGCAATGACTCCGACAGAAGAGACAGCGAGAGAAGAGAGATTAGAACGTGACGGATAAGAGATTCAGAACGAGAGAGAGGCAGGAGCACACCGGCATAGCAGTAATGACCCTTAAAAAACATAATGAAAGTCAGTTATGTTTATTAATTATGTTTCACTTATATATAATTCATTAATTATTATTCTTCATTTTATTTATTCTTATTTTAAAAATAAGCAGATTTATCTGGCAAATCCCCGTTTGCGATTTCATCTCAATAACATAATATATATAATTTTGTAGGATATTCCATTTGTAAGAAGTTAGATCATATCACATTTACCGAGGTCGGCAATTCTAATCAAAACAGTATTCCACATCAACGCCATCTAGCGTCCTTTTAAAACGCCGACATGAAACCTTTTTGCCAGAGGCCCACTAACATTCGTCGAGAGAAGTCGTGTTTCGCGCGTCAGCGCATCTCTTCGTCCGCGCCAGGCGGTAAATCTTATGTAATAGTACCATAACGAGTTCTATCATTCGCCCCGCGCCAGGCGGTAAGTCTTAATAACACCATAATGAATTTTATTTAATCTCAATTAGCTCCCCTTTAAAGTAATGTGATCTAACTCTTCCTATTCTCCGAAATATGCTTATCTAACTTTCCTATTCTTTTAAATATTCTATGTAAATACTCCCTATAATTTTAATAAATTATTTAGTTTTCAACTAGTTTCTTTCTTGAACTATGCCGTCTTTATTTTATTTCGAAATTAACTAACACACCCTAAAACCCTAGGACACCTCACGCCATAAAACCCTGTCAACGAAGAATCCAATCTTTTGGAAGATTTCGCTGATTCCCACACAGTGAAAATAATTGGGGACGCCCTGGGATTGATTTAAAATCTTCTTTACTAACCTTCTTCTTTTGAAAAAAAATTGGCTTAACGCTCCAAATTGGGACGCTGACTGAAATGTAAACAAACGGTTTGCCTCTATAACCATAACAAACTAACATTTACCGTGATCCTTGATCCAGTCCATTTCACGCTTCATCTGCCGTGTAATCCAAGAAAATTACGTTTTCAACAACTGTAATTGTGGTACTGTGTTTTTGTTGTTCTTCATTAAAAGCAAAGGAAATTCTAAAAGAAGAATTTCAGAGCTATCGTCATGCTGAAAGCATAATAAAATTAAAGTTGAATTTTTAAAGTGTATAATTCATGTTTAAAGCATGTTTATCTTAAAAATACTATTTTTATATTTGTGCATATTTAATGCCCGTATTAAATTCTTTTGCAAATATATCTTTAAAATACATAAAATCGGCAGGAATATTCAAAGCTATGTATATTTGTGTAATGAAATCTATTTTATGTGTTTTAACGAAATGCCTTTGTTGTGTTGTACTTGACCGGCGCCTCAAAAGTATTTGGTCTTCATATTGGCTATCTCGATTGCAAAAACAGTTTTTTCCCCTCAGCTGTTGGGTAATAAATTAATCATTTCCTGTATTTTGAGAAGAAATTACTCTGAATTATTTTTGCTTTTCATTTAAAACATCGTTCATTTTATAATTTATTGATGAAACATCCTAGATGATCCAATTTTTAATGGTGTACTTTATCATTCAATATATGAATATTTTGAGTTCATTTTTGACAGAATTATTATGCTTCTACGGAACGTGTGCTTATTATTAGAATTTGATGATGAGATAGATCCTGAATGATTTTATTTTATTGGTGTAATAAAAAATATATATATGAGCTTCTTTTCCCTAAGTGACTAACTTCTAATTGTTTCTTGTTTCTGAATGATTAAATTTTTCATTTTTGTAATAAATTTATCTCAGTTTTTTTTAAAAAAAAACAAGATTTACTTTAATTTATTTACTTTCAAATTCTTTTTACTTATTATAACAAAAAGGAGACAACTGATATATTAAATGTTTTATAGAAGTTTTTTGTTGAAATTAATGAATTGAAGTATTTCAATTTAAGTACACGTTTTAGCTCGCACTGTTGTTTTTAAACATTATTGGTCTAAAATATTTTAAGTGTAAAAGTTTTGAGTATTTCATTGCATTTTTAATGTATTTTGGTGCATTACAATTTATCTTAAGAATTTTGTTAATTGAAAGCGAGATTTCCGTTATACTATAGTGATACCATTGTTATTGTTGAACGCGTGACAGTTTAGTTACCCTTTTTAGTTATTAAATAAAACAATTTTAAATTTTAAATGGCCTATCTCGGCAAAGGTCGACGCGAAGATTTATTCGTCTTAGCCATACGAACTAAATTTAAAATCTGATAAATCTATGACCATCGCTACCTCAAAGACCTAATTACTAGTAGCAAAGAAGATGGATGAAGATCTCCAACTTGTAAAACCCTTGCCACGAATCGATAGTAGAGGATCGTAAAACCAAGGAGGAAAAATTACGCATAAAAGAACGAGAAGAAAGAAATATATACTTAGAAAAATTGAAGTTTGATGAACAAAACGTAAATACGAATTTGAAATTCCGGAAAAGTTGAGGATCCAAGCGCAATTTAAATTAGGTGCTGATACATCCGAAGGCAGTAATACTAAATTTCATACGTCAAAGAAGTGCTGCAAAATTCTTATACATCGTTTCGATTTGAAAGAAGACATCACAGTCTTTATCTTAAATTATTCGAACGTCAAGGCAGATACTGGATATAAATCAAGAATTTTGGGTTTCTCATCTGTTAGGCTTATTACCGGCTGAAATATCTCACATCATAAAGGAGAGAGCCTGATGACAAAAGCTCACTCGTCATGTAGAATATGTTAAAGACTTACCGCTCGGAAACACCGTTTTAAGCTTAACTCCAGAAAAATTTCGACAGCTATTTGTTTCATCAAAAAGGCTCCTTGAAAGAACATGGATTGATTTCTACCATGAATTAAATAGATTTACTTCAACGGTTGGATAGGACGGTTTAAAGATAGATACTTTCGAAAATTATCTGATCTAATCATAACGGATCAACTTAAACGGAAAACACCTTTCGAATTTAAAGAATATTACTGGTGATGAAATGCCAAAATATGAACTCTCCTATTCACTAGCAGAAAAAATTCGGAAGAATCTGAAGACGTTAAAAGACACTGTAGCTAAAAGGGCAACTACCTATGAAGAAACAAGAATTAAACCCATTGAAAAAACTCGTAGATATGAAGCACCGAGAAAAATTCGAATACTCATAACAGAACAGATAAGAAGTTTCCAGCGTCAATACCCCCAACAAACATTACCAATCTCCTGTCACCAAGTATGAAAATGTTCAAAGATGTCAAGACAATGCACAGAAAGGGTATTACAACAAAAATACGAAAAAGCACCCAAACTACAATGCTCAGACGAATTATTCAAAGTCACGGAAATTCAAAGAACGTCCAGAGGAAACTTGCAATAATCTCCATCGTTAAGGAAGGTTTACGTACCAAAGAAATATTTTCGGAAAGAAGAAAATCACGGCGCTTATAGACAAAGTGGTAGTACCGTAAGTAAGTTTGCTATGAGAGAACACAAGCAGAAGAAATCATGGACTCCAACAAAATTATCGAAGAATAAAATACTTCACAGGTATTGGCGAAGCACAGGTGACAACTATCGGTTCCTTTGAACATGAATTTGAAATTGACAATGAAACTATTCATTGACTTGGTATGTTGTACCTGCCGATAAATTAAAATTGAAGCAGTTATTGGGTCAGACCTTTTGGAACAAGCATCGATAAGTTTCTAATGGTAAAAGAAGGAGTTAAATCTATCAAATATGAAAAATCAAGCACTTATGCAAATTATGCAAAATATCTGCTGGAAAATCTTCAAGAAGAGCTGGACTTGCGTCATGTTGAAAATTGCCGAATTAAGAAGGAACTCGAGTAGGTTAATACAAGATTACAAGCCAGAAAATAGCATCTTACCGACGTCACAAATGAGAATTATTCTGAAAGACGAAGAACCAGTCTGTCAACCACTCCTCGTCGACTAGCGTTCACCGAAAGACAAGAGGTAAATAAAACAAATAGAGGAATGGCTCAAAGAAGGGATTATACGTCCGAGTTCATCGGAATATGCAAGTCCTCGATCGTACGGTAAAAAGAAAGATGACCGCTCTTGAGAAATGTATGACTACAGAAAGTTGAACCAGAAGCTAGTGAAAGATAAATTTCCCCTTACCTCTCATCGAAGATGTTTTTAGACACTTTGCAAGAAGCAGCGCATATTCTGCATTAGATTTACGTAATGGCTTTTTCCACGTTGAATGCTGGACGGTGAAGATTTAAGAAAGTATACGTCCTTTATCGTCCCAGACGGGCAATTTGAATTCAACAACAATGTTCCATTTGACTGAGTAAGTCCGGGAGTTTTCCAACGCTATAAGGTTTCCCCGCGATATTTAGGAGGATTCCTACACGGAAAGGAATTGTAATCAGTTATTTGGATGATCTCGTAATTCCAGCGAAAGACGAAAAGGAAGGTCTAGAAAAACTTAAAATTGTTTTCGAAGTCGCTAAAAAATACGGTTTGGAAATTAAATTCAAGAAATGCCAATTCTTAAAAAAGACAATCGAATTTCTAGGTCACGTTGTGGAAAATGGAACTATTAAACCATCTACTGCGAAGACACAAGCTGTCCAAAAATTCCCCGAACCAACAACAATAAAACAAGTCCAGAGTTTCCTTGGCTTAACCGGTTATTTCCGCAAAATATATCAAGGACTATTCAACGAGGCTTAACCACTTAGTTGATTTAACAAGAAAAGAAAATCCCTTTGTTTTTGGGACTCTACAAAAAGCAGCATTTGAGAAGTTAAAGAATATTATGTCCGAAGGCCCACTCTTGCATATCTACAAATATGGAAGAAGAACAGAACTACAAGAACAACGTGAATTTCTAAGGAATGACGCCAAAAAGAACATCATCGAAACCATACAATCTGAGAACCGAAAACATACAACAAAAAAGAAGAAAGATAGCTCCAATGTACAAAGAAGGCGATCTAGTAGCCATCCAAAGGACTCAATTTGGAACTGACTAAAACTACGACCAAAGTTCTTGTAGGTCCTTATAAAATAACCAAAGTGAATTCTAGAGATAGATATGAAGTGGAAAAGCAAGCCATCATCATGAAGGGGCTTAAACCTACCACCACCTCAGCTGATTTAATGTCGAAATATTTTTATACAAATTCAATTTTGGATAGTAATTATTATGTTTAATCTTTCTATATTATATCCTTTTCGAGAAATTAATTGCTATTATGTGGTGAAACTCGTTTCCACAATTATCTTATATTCGTTTGTAAAAATACCATTATATTTCAGCATTATTCTTTACCTTCGACCTAATTGAAGGATTTTTTTTTTTGTGTTTGTGATTTGGTATTTAGTTAATTGCAAGTCACAATATAGAATATTTTGGTATTTTTATGTTTTATTTTAGATCCGGAATTGTAAATATCGGGTATGCATCTTTTCATCTGTATATTTTATTATATTAAGAAAAATATTTTTTGTTTATTGCAGCTGTAAACATTCATATATTTAAAAATTTATGGTTATAGCTGAATCCAATTTAGCTTTCTTTTAGTAAATAATTTAGCTCTCAGAATATTGTGGGAGAGCTGAGAGACCAGCTCAGTCAGAGGAGGGGCGACTTGCAGGATAATCATTTTGTAAGAAGACTATATCACATTTACCGAGGTCGGCAATTTTAATCAAAACAGTATTCCACATCAACGCCACATATCTAGCGCCTTTTAAAAACGCCGACATGAACCTTTTCGCCAGAGGCCCACCAACATTCGTCGAGAGAAGTCGCTGCGCGTCAGCGCACTTTCTCGTCCGCGCCAGGCGGTAAATCTTACCAGTACCATAACGAGTTCTATCATTCGTCCGCGCCAGGCGGTAAGTCTTACAAATACCATATAATGAATTCTATTTAATCTCAATTGCCTCCTCTTAAAAGTAATGTGATCTAACTTTCCTATTCTTCCGAAATATGTGCTTCTTATCTAAATTTCCTATTCTTTTGAAATATACCTCATGTAAATACTCCCTATAATTCTTAATAAATTATTTAGTTTTCAACTAGTTTCTTTCTTGAACTATGCTTGCTCAATTTTATTTCGAAATTAACTAACACACCCTAAAACCCCTAGACACCACGCCATAAAAACCCCGCCATCTGAAGAATCCAATCTTTTTGGAAGATTTCGGTTGGATTCCCCCCCACACACACATATATATAATGTAATAATTCCCATTAATTTTCTCTTGAGGGCTTTTAATTTGTAAAGGTTCTGTGCTCTCTAGGACTTCGCGTAACTTTAACACTCCAAAATTATGTCTTCAACGTTTTTATAGATAAGTGATTCTGTAAGCCACATCGTTCGAATAGGGTCAATGGCCGGGGTAGTGTGAGTTCGAGTCATGAGTCGAGTCGGCGTGTCATGAGTTCGAGTCTAGTACTGCTGAAAACCCGCCGTGTAGAGTAGCGATGCATGTTAAATCAGTTCAGAGCTGAAAGGTTCGCCCGCTGGTGTGGAGTGGTAGTTAGGAGAGGGTGACATCACGGGTGTCTTCCTCTTCATTTGACCGTGTTTCAAATCGACGAGGTCCGTCGGCAAAAGCCCTCGAGTAGCTGAACGGTGCGATGTAAATATACATTTATTCGAAAAGGGTCAGCCAATCAGAGAAACTTTTTATGGAAATCATATGATTTTTAAAACTACCGGTTGGGATTTTATGCAATTACTAGAATTTTTCTGGCAAATTTACGCTGCTTCTTGTAACGTCATGTAAACTACGAATGTGTCTTGTTTGTGTTCCATGTTTGTGTGTATATATTTAGACGATGAATAAATATATTATATAGTTGGATAAGTATTAATTTTTTTTACCAAGATCTTTAACAATTTAATCTTTATTTTCAAGAGTAATTTTAAGATTATATTAAGCTAAATGTTTAGCATCAATTATTTAAGTAAGATTTAATAAGCTTAGCACCTAAATTAGATTATTCATATGCATTTACAACTGGCTTTTAGACTAATTTTTGAAAAAATTGATTTTTAATACTATTGAAGTTGACATTCCATTCAAGTATGCATTCGTGAGGAGTATTTAACGAGTATTGGTTCCTTTACTCGGCAGGTCTTCAGCAACAGCAGGACGAATTTTGAACTCTCAGCTACCATGGCCACCATAGAGAACTCGGTCTTCCATTGAAGATTCATGTCAAGAATATGAAATTAAGAAAGTTGATGTGCTAATATATTGTTACGTAGATCCGAAGGTTCGGGGATTTTATGCAAAAACAATCACAAAGAAAATAAACAGTTCTTTAAGATCGATGCGAATTTATTATCAAAAGTACAATCCTTTAAATACAGGATTCACAGAGTAAATATCCGAAGGTCTTCACACTTTCAACAGCAATCAAACTCAAAAATCAGTGTTTAAAAATACACGTAAGTAAAGATTATTCACAAGTACAGCCGAGCAAATCCCTAGTCAAAACAATCCTCACTACTCGCTGGTTTAATCAAGACTCCTCGCCGTACTGTCGAGCATCTTTTCTTATAGGCGCGACAGAAATTTCCAGAAATATAACTGCTCGTGTCATTGAACGTGACACTAGTGGAGAGATCTACTACTTTCTAGAAGATTCCAGAGGGTTCCGAACTCGCCAACATGGTCGCCAATGACGCCAAAAGGGTCGCTAAAAATGATGCCAACTTGGCTCTACTGCCAATATTTCGCCAAGTTCCCATTGAATCGCCATTATAACGTAAGGGGCGGCATTGCTTGTGAATGGTACAATTTTAAAACATGAAATAAACATAACATAGAGTAATATAAATGCATTAAACATCCAAATATATACACTATTTACACAAAAATCAGTTTCCTTCAGTTATAATAAGCCTTTGTTAAGAATTTGAAATTAAGAAAGGAAACTAAATAGCAATAATTTTGTACTTGATGTTTCAGATTTTATTTTTATTGTCACAAGATATTTATTCGATAGTTTAATTACGAAATGGTATCTGACTACAACCATTGAATTCAAACTCAACGAAGGTTAAGTAATAATATTCTTTTTTTGAGGATTTCTTTTATTAGGAAAAGAGAAAATCGTTTGACATTTAAGTCAACACTTTTAAGCAAGATACTACTCGTATTAAGGCTCCTGTTTATTAGCCATTTTGAAAATAATATGAATTGAATTTCTAATTCTCTCTTCAAATTTAGATTTGTTACATGCTCTTAAAATTCTAATTAAAACATACAAAACAATAAAAAATAGCGAATCAATTTGCCGTTTCTTAAAAGAATTTATACCTAATTTAATAATCTATTTTGTAAGGTATCTCAAAAATATTTTCAAAAATCAAAGGAAAAATGCAATATTTCATTGAAACTTCCATTACTTTTTTTTTAAAAGGTTTAATTAGAAAATTTTTATAATCTACTCATTCGAAATGGCTGCT
Source organism: Trichonephila inaurata madagascariensis (assembly GCA_019973955.1). Lineage (NCBI taxonomy): Eukaryota > Metazoa > Arthropoda > Arachnida > Araneae > Nephilidae > Trichonephila > Trichonephila inaurata. The sequence goes on from BMAV01005189.1 coordinate 23,963, forward strand.
ATGGCTGATTGATTGTTTTATTTCCGTGGCACGCTTTCACAACTACTAGAATGTTACTGGATCGTTCTTTTGAAGGATAATATGCGCGAGGCCGACATCTCACTTTTCAAATTTTCCTAATGCAGCAACGTGAATGGAAATTTTAGAATACAGACCACGGCTTCTTAAAAAACGGACTTTTTATCTATAAAAATTTTTAAGCTGGATAAGTTGGTAGTATAAATTTTCTACGTGTAATATATGTTTCTTTGTGTAACCGTTGTGGCAACGTTATTATGATATGTAATAATATCGCTCTGATCTAAAATTTTAAAAGTCCAGATGTATAGTGTTGCTATAATCATCACCGCACCTGTGGATAGATTATGTGTCCCTTATTTGTAATGAAAATAGGAAACATAATGTTTTTGTTTCTGTAACAAGTAGGGAATGGGGAGAATCAACAAGACACATAGAGAGAGAAGTGAAACAGAGACTTGAGCAATTGTAATCTTTTATTTTTCGAAAGAGGCTGAAAATGACATGTTCCACTTTGTACAGAGAGCGGAGGCTGGCAGGAAGAAATTGAAGGCACCTTCACATCCTCCGTTTCAATTTCGTTCACCATATTCCACGTGTCTCCCGAAAGGCCGTGATATCTAGATGGCCCCGACTGGGTTGAAATCTACAAGCTGCCAACAGTAGTGGAGGACCCGGAAAGTTTTTAATGTATATAACTTGATTAGAACTACTGAAATATCTGATGGCAAGAAGTTCGCCAACTGAATACTTTTTCTTTCTGAGAAACATTTGATCACTAATTACATTCAATGTTAACAGAGTACCTTTATTTATAGATAATGATCTAAATTCATATGACGTCATAGTCACATGATAACTACAAAGCCGTGTTTCCAGCCAATCAGTTAATAAATTTGTGACCATATGATAAATGCAGTCACATGTTTCCAGCCAATTAGTTCATGCATTTCGCTGTTGCCAAATTTTGCTTCTTGTAGATTCTTTTAAAAAGTATACAATTGTAAACAATAATAACAATAAATAATTTAAAACACATGCATAATAAAAGTGTGTGTTTTTTTAAATTTTGAAAAACTTTCCGATGAATTTTAAGATTTGAAAGGCTTTACCAAATGAGAAATTTTACAAGAGTAAAACAGCCAGTACACTTCTAGTTTCTGTTTTGAATTAAATGGAGAACATCCTATAAGCACCATGAGCTTTACCTGATGCAGAAGCCCAGCAATCTTTTCTTTTAATAGGCCCTTTTTGTAATCTCTGCATATCATTCTTAGATTTTTGATTGAGAGCATTCTTCAGATTTGCTGAAAAGTTTTTTGAGAAAATATTTTTCAAAAATGTTAAACACTTTAAAAAAACATTTAACGAGAATTAAGAATTATACATAATTCCCTTTTCTTTCCCAGAAGAATCGTCTGCCATTCGGCAGTTATCGAGCGAGCTTGTAAGCCTACCTTAACGAAAACAGAAAGGAGAAAAATTTGTAGAACAACAAATACACAAATTTTCATAAAACTTATATAATTTTTAAATGATTATAAACTCGATAAAATACTTTTACATCCATCCGTCTCAAATTATGACTTTCCGGGTCCTGTCGGTTGGTGAGCTCATTGAAAAAGACACACGTGGAAGTGGTGAATGATACTTTCCCCATCGGTCAGTAAAAATCGTTCTTATTTTTGAAACGCAACAACGTTCCTTGATCATCCACATGCCTTGAGATACTTTCTGCCACTGACCCAATCGAAGATTGAGAACACTTATGAGACCAGTCCGCAGAGAAATGGCCCGAGGATCCAACGCAGTTGCACTACACACATATATCTTCGAATACTGCATAAGTAAGACACTATTTACAAAGCACATGCTGAAGTTAAGAGTCACAGCTGCACATATATTTTTCATCTTGAAAATCTGATTAATCTTTTTTATAGAAATTTCTACTATGATTATTGTTACGTCCATGACCAAAAAACGCCATTTTGGTATTTTTCACGTTGATTTTGTTTACATAATAGATTAATTAATACATCAAATTCGATGCCTTCTGTTTTATCTTAACATTCGAAAATGTATGTTTTTCTTTAAAGCTGACATTTTGCTGATTTTTGGCATCACATTTTAGCGAATATTCGTCTAAAAGAATCGCATCGAACAAGTTTTTCTTTTTTTTTTACTGTAATTATTATATTTAAGTATTAATGAGCGAATTACACTGTGCTTCATCTTACTGGTATCAATCAAAACTTTGAGTACATCATCTTAGAAGTTGAATATGTTCTACATTACATAAATTTTTACTCTTCAATTTTATAGATATTTTATAATTTTTCCTCACTCAAAAAATTCCGATTATAATTTGTTTTTTTTAACAGTAAGGAATTTTTTGCTGCAAAACTTGAAACGATAGTAGCTTTCTATTCATTATTTTAGTTTGATGATAATTTCTTCTCTTTTTTTTATTCCACAGGATGTAACTCTCCGGCATTCTCTATTATCTTTTTTTAATATTACACAATATATTCTTTTCAGTAAAACAGAAATTCTCCTTTATACATTGGTTTCAAACCCTTCACCAAAAAAAAAAAAAAAAAAAAAAAAAAAAAATTTTTTTTTTGTAAATTCCACACTAAACGGATCCCTGAAGACAGCTAAGATCTATCAAAAAAGTAAGACCGATCCCTAATAGCACCACATTTAGTTCTGGTAATGGCTGTAGACGCCACATCAACAGCAAAAAGAGGGCGGGAATCGAACTACGTTTGTACAAAAGAAGGACTCCATTTACAAAATAAAAAAAAAAATTGCATAGTTTCACCTTTCGCCACGTGAGGGAGACCTATCCGACCATCTGTGAAACAAAGTTAATATTTCAGCTTTTGGAAGAGCAATATAAACTAGACGAGTAGACCATTTGTAATAAATACGCAAGAAGAATAGAGCATTTTCGTTTATATTTGTAGTAGAACTTAAACTACAAAAGTATTAATTTTGTCATAAGGAAAAAAAGTGATTTTTTAATCATTATGTAATACAGAAAAATGATGACAGTGATATTTTTCTTCAATAACTTATCAAAATTCAAGTAATAAACTAAATCATATGACTTTTTAATTTTATGAGGCAGGTTAAAAATTTTCTAGAGAACATGCACGAAGTATATTCTATTCGTTTCAGCTAAAATGTTCCGTACAGTTGTTTACTAAAAGAACCACAACTTGCTTCGAATATTTCCGAAAAAACTTTTATGTTTTGATGCGTGAGCAGAATCTTTAAACCTCGTGGGAGTTCATTTAGTATAAATTATGATGATTAACCCTTTTTGAGAAAGACGAAGGAGATCGACTCATTGAGATAAAAGTTGTCACAATTCTATGAAGACACTCCAATGTCTTGGAAATTTGGAGAAACAAAGTAAGAAGATTCTATGGACGCTGTTTAATCCAAAAAAAGCGAGAAATCAAAATATGCGTTTGAGATAGGTCTCCTCACTCGCATCGAAGAATTCTTTTTCTAGCCAGGCCCTTCAGGCGGCTTTTTGCATGCCCCTAAACAGCTCCATGGGTAAGGGGAAGACGATGGTAGAGTTCTTCTCCGCTGCAATCGAATTGAGGGTCTGGAGATAGCGCAGCTGCAGGGCTGAGGGCGAATCAGCGATCACTTCTGCAGCTTCTTTCAGGGCGCGCGACGCCCTCTGTTCCCCTTCGGCGGCAATCACCTGTGAGGAACACACGGAAAGGTAAAATAACAAACAATTGATGTGAATAAACACCAGTAACACAAAAAAAAAATTAAAACTTTAATTATCATCTAAAATATAGATAATTATCGGTATATAGTTCACTCGAATATTGTACACTCTAAACGCAATGAACGTATAGGAATTAGAAAGGATTAGTATAGACGGAAATATTTTTAAATTTTGCTCATTCAGAAAATTATTTTTGTCAAGAATTATTCAATACAAGAAAGAATCCTTTGCTGGTAATGTCGCTTTCGGAGACATTGATAAGTAAAAAGTCATGACAGAAACTGAAAAATCCCTACCATTATTTACCTCAACAAGGAGTGTTTCTTGATTCTTCATTGGACATAAATAATACAGTTACAAATGCATATACAGGGCATTTCTTTTTTAAATTGACACTATTTAGAGCCGCCTGTAGGTCGATCTAACAATCACAATGACACCAAATAAGGTATGGAGACTAATGAGGACATAATTAATAAAATTCCGTAAAAAAAATTTAGTTAAAAAAATCGCTGATAGGAATACATACAAAATAATAATACATATAATGAGTCTTATTCCCAACATACACTTCCCCGACGAGTAATAAGACCCCATTCAATATCACCGCCATTCTCCCAGATAACACCATGCATTTGTGCCCAATGTTTCCTACGGCCGTACGCATCATGTCCCGAAGAATATTCAGCGCTGTTGTGACATGTAATCCGCCGACGATTACAAATGTTACAATATCTTTTGGAAGAGGTTTACGCCCTCTGTCGGGTCGAATGGTCTGCGACTCCGTTTCTTCGAACTTCTAAATCATGTATTCCAGAGCCTCTTGCGTAGCTCTAAGCTCATGAAGAGTGTGGATGATTAAAAGCCTATAAATATCGTTACTTTATATAAAAAAAATTATAACCCTATCGTGGAGAAATAAATTATCTTTCCGATTCTGTAATTATTTTTTGTCTGATTTCTGTAAGAAAGATGGATAGTAATTTTAAAAACAACGAAAAGGTAGGAACTCTTTCCCTTCCGACAGCGACTTGGCTGATGCGCAGAACTCTTTCTTTTTGTTAACGCTTGTACAAATTTTACTCCTCATACAATATGAAAAATAGATTCTTAAAGAGTAAAAATGCTTTTTAGGGAAGAATACAAAAAGAGGAATCTGACCTTCGCTCTGGCTTCTCTGGCCGCTTCTGCTTCGGCTGCCATTGCCCTCTGTAGCTGCACGGGCAAGCGAACGTCCTTGCTACAAAAATAAATGAATAACACAATTGAGATATTCAGTTGGGTAGATCTAACTATACAACAAACACATTTTTTTTTTGGTTTACAATAAACAACTTCTTAATTAGCTGAGGGTAACCATGGGAGGTACATTATTGTTCTAGTAGCATGTTTTTGAGTTTTGTTCGATCGATTCTATTTCTTCCAGCAAGCCTATATATATAAGAACATTAATTAATTAATGTAAATGGGTTAAAAATGAAATGAATTGCCTTTTCTAGTCTTATTCAAGTGATGTTTTTCACACTAAGAGAATGCAAGATGTTTTTCCCATCGATTTTGAAAAAATTTGGTTCCTCGAAAAAGTATTGGCACACAGAGCAAAAATTCCAAACGAGCTATCCGTCGGTAACTATCCGTGTTTTCAAAATGCAGATCAAGATACTCTGGAGTTTCAAAACTACCTGATTGTGACTCGAAACCACAACTTTCGAGAGCTAAGTGTGAAACCTTTATTATTAACTAGGATTCGAGGTGCGTTTAACTCCCAGGCCCCTCGAGATATTTTTGTAATTCGATTAAATGAAAGTTATTGTAATACTGATTCTTCGCCCCATTCAACATTAATACGATTTCTGGATCGTTTCAATCTATATTGAAATTTATTATTATTTTTCCCACCAATAGCAACTTAACTTTTTTTAAAAAAAGTTTTGGTAACGTGAACCATATACAGTGTTTCCCGAAATTCAGTGACGTAACGTACACCCTCGCATCCCAGGGTCCCTGCATTCTATGGGGCCCCAAACCTAACTGACGACAAGAGCGTACCATTTGTAAGATTCGGCTTGGGGCCCAAACATGACCTTTGCAGAGGAGCCCTAATATTTTCAGTTACGCCACTGCCGAAACTTAACAATAATCGAGCACGAGGTAAAAATCACAGTAAAATTGGGGAATGTGAAGTCACACAAAATACATAATGATGTGATAGAAGGTATGGACGAAAGTGTTTTTAAAATGAAGATGTTCTGCCTCTATGACTGTTATGCACAGAAAAGAACAACCTTTTTGGAATCTTAAGGGAATGGGCCAGCTTTTGAGAAACTTGTCTGAGGTTGTGTGTAATAGTTTTCTTTTTTTTATGCAGAGTCAAAGTTATAGGTGACATCTTTCTCTCAAAACCTGACTCACACACATTACGTTAACTTTAACTAAACCATCAAAGCTCTTTTTCCGACTGTAAGATGATGTATGCAAAAGGCTATGTAAGATAATGTTAGTGAAAAAATCATCATAAAATTGTCCAGTCACAATAGCTAATGATGTGATGGAGGATGTCAATTTTCCACATTTTTGAAAATGTTCTCGTCCTCATGAAACCAAGGACAGGGGAATTATTTTTCCCTGACCCCACCTTTCACCTCGTGCGCGATCATCGTTAAGTTTCAGGACACCCTGTATTTCCTCATTCTTAAATTAGAAAGGTCCTTTGTGATTTATACACATATTTTTTGAAAAAATGAGCAGAGTAAAATATGATTTTTTTCGGAAATTTCGCAATATTTTTATTTACACAATATTTAGAAATTAAATGACCTTAGAATATTAAGTACACGTATTAGAAACGAAATTATGCATTATACGAAATTTAGAATTGCAAATTGTGATTTTTACGTAGTTTGAAATTTCTCACATCTTTCAAGTAACTTTAAACGAAGCGAATTGGAATATTAATGGGAGAAGGAAACAATAAGTGAGAGACGATGACAGTAAATATTCAAAGAAAAGGCAAATAAATGACTCACATTTCAACGCGCTCCACTTTCACACCCCAAGGATCCGTGGCTTCATCCAAACTCGACTGAAAAACAAATAGAATTCAGTCATATGAGTCGAAAAAGTTTACTACAGCAAGAATTTTTTACTATAGTCTCGTCTCTTTTTGAAACATTTTAATCATATCTTAAGTTTAAAAAAGATTTAATACAATAAACAATCTACAACATATTTTATTAAAAAGGAATAGTTGCCTGGATGACTTTTTCGTGACGTTTATCACATATTAAGTCGCAACACAATAATACTCTTGTTTTAAATAAAGCTTTTTCATATGAACCATCCCGTTGAACTCTACTAATAATATTGTTACTTATAATCCTTTCGAAATGGCAGACACTGCTTCATAAAAAAACTAAAGAATTTTTTTTAAAAAATTTAATATTGCTTCAGGAAAATGTTTACTTACAAAAAATCAGTGTCAAAAGACACGTTTCACAAAAAGCGCAAACTATATACAACAGAATGGAAAAGTTAAGCAACAAATGCATTTTTCAACATACAACCACGAAATTGTTGAAAAGAAAGATGATGCCTATGCAAAAATCGGCACTAAGGCATCCAATAGGATTTCATAGTACACAAACGCGCTCAAAGCCAAGACAAATTAAAAAGGAAGAAGGTCACATCTGCAAGAAAAGGTGACATCGTACGTTCATAACGCCAACAGGAACTTGGCGCAATGATCAGCAAGCTTGAAGAGGGACGTAGTGTGACGAGTGTTTGGAATTATTGATAAAAGTGTAGTTTCAGAAATTTGGAAAGCCTTCTAAATGGCAGGTAGAGTTGTAAAAAAGGTTGGCGGTGATTTCGGAATCATAGCACAATCTGAAAAGTTGCTTAACTTTTGCAACGCACTAGTGTATTTTGAGTTCTATCTCTCTTTTCATGATACTCATACTGTCCTTAGAAGATTGTTATAGAATTATAACATACTGAAGTAATCATTGAAAAAATTATTTAGGTTGCTTTAATAAAAATGGATATTTGGTTAGCAATATATATATATATATATATTGCAAAAGAATATCCAATCCTAGTAGTATATCCAATCTTATAAATATTGGATATTATAATGTTATATTGTGTATAATATCCAATATTAATAATCTCTGCATCCTAATTCCGAATATCGAAACGCGTCTCAGTTCACCTGGCTCTAAGGTATTAAAACCTATATATTTACCTATTTCTTAGTAAAAAGGATTAGACTTTTTGAATTATTGATAGATTTGTTGGCGATTCCTTGTAAGAGAATATCATAATAGCTTACACGGGCTTTAAAAAGCACTTTCCCTAAAACAACGATGTAACTCTACAAATAACTGATAATTCCCTTCACTTGAACCCGTGATTATATTTTTTATATCACGTTTACCCCTGTTTATCCTTAAGTATTCAAATCTGGAATTTGAATTTTTCCCTCTCGTATTTGGAACTTTAGCCTCGCTTAAAATAACTTTCTTGATGCTGAAATGAAATAAACGACGATGAGATCAAAATGAAGAAGCAGCGCCAAGACTGCAATACGAACAAGTAGTATAAAAAAATTTTTAAGTCAACTCCTACTTAGGTCAACAAAGAAAACCTTTATTTTAGTTACTTTTATTAAATAATTACAATTAATATAAATATGTATACACATATGACAGAATCACACTATTAAGTGACAAAATAGAAAGCGATTTTCCATTTTCCTTTCTATATATGCCGTTGGACTATTATTTTTGTTTATTACTATTTATTCATTAATTAAATTTAATTATTCTACTAAATAGTATAGTAAAAAGAAATCATATTCTCAGAAATTAGGCATCCCAGGTGGTAATTGAACCCACAATCTTTGGATTAGAATCCATTGTTAACTGGGACACAATGAGCGATTTTCCTTTTTATATATGATGTTGGACCATAATTTTTGTTTGTTGCCATTTATTCATTAATTAAAAAATTAATAAATCAATATTTGAAAAAACTGTATTAACATCACGTGTGTCATCCCCTACAAGTTTAAAAAATGTATTTGAACTTGAGTGGATGAATAAAAAGTATTTTATTTACGAATAAAAATTTGAAAGATATATAAATGTATATGTAAATAAATATATATACAGTCAGTCACAAAAGTCTACATACACATGTCAAAATAGGGTTATCCCTAAAACTGATTAAGTTTCAATTTGAAAAATTATATCGATCTTTCAATTTCAGCGAAAAAATATACTTTTCACAACAAAAAAGTTCAGAAATAATAATTACTGGGAAATTTTGTGAAATGTGTAGCGATTGTCACGTCACAAAAGTCTGCATACATTCGATTGGCTGATAATAAGAATTTTGCATACAAATTTTTTTTCGAAGATCACCTTAGTTTGAGGTGACACGTGTTGTTCTATATTCTAATCTTCATTTTCCGCGATTTTTCAACATTGTAACTTCAACAAAATGAGCCAGGGAAAGGAAACATCTTTAGAACTTCGAAATCTGATCGTAAAAAGTTGAAAAGAAATCTTATTCCGAAATTGCCAAAATTGTAAAAAAACCTCGGTCAACTGTGCAAACAATCTATAGAAATTACGTTATGCGTGGAAATGTGCTCAACAAATCTCGATGTGGTCGTCCACACAAGCTTAGTGATCGTAAATCAAGAGCCATATTAAGAAAAGTGAAGCAAAATCCGAAAATAAGTGCTCCAAAATTAGCGGATCAAATTGCAACAGCAAGTGGAAAGAAAGTACATCCAGAAACTGGCCGTAGAATTCTTCGATCAGGCGGTTACAATGGCAGACTTTCCAGAAAGAAACCGTTCTTCTCATCTGTGAACCAACAGAAGAGACTTGATTTTGCTTCTGCACACTTTGACAAGGATTTTGACTTTTGGGAAACAGTTGTATTCACCGATGAGAGCAAATTCAACGTGTTTGAAAGTGATGGCCGCGGAAAAGTCTGGAGAAAAAAAAACACAGCAATGAACCCCGAGAATTTGACTCCAACTGTGAAACACGGCGGAGGTAGTGTAATGGTTTGGAACGCAATGGCGGCAACTGGAGTGGACAATTTGGTGTTCATCGATGGTAACATGAATAAATTTGGATACTTAAAGATTCTGCAAAGCAATCTACACCCATCGGTCCAAAAATTGGGACTTGGGAGCAACTTTGTCTTTCAACAACGATTCGAAGCACACAGCTAAGATTGTTAAGGAATGGCTGCTCTACAGCACGCCTAAACAACTGCATTCACCGCCACAGTCGCCGGACCTTAATCCCATCGAACACCTCTGGGAGGAAGTTGATAGAAGAGTTCGGCAACAAGCAATAACCAGCAAGGAAACTCTGAGGAAGGCCATAGAACATGCCTGGACCCAAATTTCACCTGAGACGACGAAGAATCTTGTTATGTCAATGCCAAACCGAATGCAGGCAGTTATTGCTTCAAAGGGAGGTCCTACAAAATATTAACATTACATTTTTACTTATTAATTATTGAAAATTGTGTTGTTCTGTCCCTGTATGTAGACTTTCGTGACTATATAATTTCATATTTTGTTTAATTTTGATATATTTTAATGAACATGTTCATAATTTTCTTTATTAGATATGAATTATCATCTAAGATAATTACGAAAATAAAGTTGCATTTTCGAAAATAACAGTATCGTGCTAGATCTGTATGTAATGGGGGGGGGGTGTATGTAGACTTTTGTGACTGACTGTATATATACATAGGGAGAGTGTGAACTAATAGTAGGAATTGAAAAATGAATTTCATCTTCACATCTGTCGAAACATACACACACGGAATTTACAGATACCTTAATACAAAAGATGGTATTAATTAGCTTGCACTTGATCTAGTAAAAATATTATAAGTGCGTTTACAATCTGCATTGCAAAACGATATTAAGTGCTAGTTGCACTCGTTGTCTGAACAAGACCTCTTTTCACCTCGGAACTTCAGGAGAAGCATCCTCTATGGATGAATTCATTTTATCAGAGGGAGAAAACGGAATAGCAGTAAGGAAGTAAAACGCGCCCAACAGACCAAAGAGAAACTATCAGAAGATGCACTGTTCCGTGCACTTTGAAAGTGAGAGAACCCAAATTTTCAAATTCCACTTTGCATAAACGACCTCATACTGAAGGTCGATCCTTTTCACTTAATTTGGGTGCAGCTGAGTATAGGGCGTTGATTCGATACCTGCATCACGTGGCTGATGGACTCTCGTTCCGAGAGTATCTCTGAGAGATTCTTGGTGCCGAGGACATTTCTGAGGGTGGTGGCCGCTAGGAGTCGCGTTGAGTGCCCGTAGTCCTCGACGTTGGACACGGCAATGGTGGCGTTGCTGATGCGGTAATACACCACGGCATCCACTGCAACCGTGACAGAGTCCTTCGACAGAATCTGAAAAAGAGTGCAAGAGTTTATTCAGCATCTTCTTGTAATCAAAATGAATTTTTTAGAATAAAAGGCACAGTAATTAATAAAGAAATATTAAAAACCCCAAAATACTGATTTAGTATCTCTAACGTTGCAGAAAAATTTCGTAGAAATATATTTAAAACGCGTGAAATTGATTAAGACTAGTCATTCTATATTTGACATACAGTGAATGGATATGTCTGGATCCTCACCACCCCAACCGAGATCAACGAATAAGTACAGAATTTAAAATGTGTGGAAATGTAGAACATAATTTCTCGTTTGTATTTTTTGATATTAGCTTTAAAAACTCCTCATTAAGGGAAAAAAGAGATTTCTTTTACGTTAGGCATTTATGAAAGATTTTGAAATTAAAGGAGAGCCAAAAGAGTAAACAAACAACAACAAAAAAAGATTCTCTACTCTATCTATTCTAAAAAATATCGTTAAAATGATGAACAAAATACATTGTATTAAAGAAAATTTTCCAGGGGAGGTCACGAGGCTACTACACAGAAACAGTCAAAAATTAAACACAAATAAAGCGAGCAAGATAATTTCAAACACATAAAAAAAGCCGTTTCTTGTATCAACTTGCATTAAATGTTTATCCAGAAATAAATATTAAATTTGATTAGTGTGGAATCTAAATGCTGTTTTGGAGTCCGAATGTTTTGTTAAGGCGTGAAGGAGAAAAAGACCCTATGGCCCTAGGGTTGACCCTATTTTAAACCGGGGGGCTCACATTATGAGAGCGGAGGTACTGGAGGGCTGAATCTTTTTAAAATGATTACATTCACTAGTTAACTTTGTGTCTCAGAAAAGGCATAAATTGTAACATAAAAATCAATAAATGTGTTAAATAAAACAGTGCAAGTTTTATTCAATTTATGTATTATGCTCATTTCATATCATCCAGCTGCCAGCCCATTTAAAATTGAAATATTAGTTCATTAATCTATCACACTTCTACAATCTTTTTTGAAATCAGGAGTGAGATGGCTTGTTGAAATCCTCATAGCAACCTGCAAGTTAATGTCAACTAACTTGAGTCGATAGATTTACCCTTGTTGGTCTTCAGCTAGAAAAAACTTTGCTCACAAGTATACAGAATATTTCTCCATCAAATTCCTTCATACATGGAAATTTTTCAGCAGATTTTTAAAAAAATAATTAATGTCATATTATTAAAGATGCCTTTCTATGATTACACAAGTATATACATTCTAGCAATAACTCTTTAGGTATTGTATCAGTAATAGGATAGGAGAACCAATTGAATTTAGGCTCAATTTTCTCAAAATTCCGAAATCTTCTTGTGACCTTTTTCGCCACACGCAAACTGCAGGAGATCTCTTAACTTTTTCAGAAACACTTTTCACACTTTTACTTTATTTTCTTAATAAAGAAATTTTGTTTTTCAAATAATGGAATATACGAGACAAATTTTTGATCACGCACGGAAATTTCACTTAGAAGCGAATTTTTTGGATCTTGGAGGGCCGCTATTTGCCCACACCAGCTTTAAACCAAAGCTATTATAGAAAATAGGGTTGTAACTCACAATTCCAGGCTGCTATCCAGCAAGTCACAGGGAACGAAAATGAATTTATGGGATGAACATGTATCTGGTTTGGTTCCATGGCCAGCCATTTTGCACACCATCGGGCCAACCACAAGATTTTTCGTTTACAAAAAGTTGTAAAAGTTTATAATGTAATAATTTGGGGCCATAAAACGCATAGATTGCATGCACCAGAAAGGCAGTAACAAGTCGAAGTGATACGTCTTCCAAGCAATAATCCTCCTCCTCTCGTTTCTGTAGGGACCGTCACGATTCATTTACATATTATTACACACACACACAACTTGTTAACATTTCACTTTACACAGTACAGTATATCTAACTATATTCAAGTCGCTTATAAATTCAAATTCGTGTAGTACAAGAACAGATTGATTTAATTTGTATTATTTTCTAGTATTAGCCGTTAGTGATTTGAGAGATGACGCCTGGAATCACAGTGCGATCTGATTCACCCATTTTTGGGACAGCATTTCCCTCCAGGTGCCAGTTATTAAGACACTTTAACTGACATCATTGCAAATTAACGGAGACATTTTAAGTCTTCTTGTGAGGTCCTAGATCCTACGCAAAAGTAGGCCCCACCTACGAACATTAAAAGTAGTTAGCGTCTATTGCTAAATACTCGTAGAAAACGATAAACTGAAACCAACTCTACCGTGACTGCTGTCTTTCGATTGAAAGAGTAATGGTAGTATAAGGTGGTAGACCAAGATCTATTCATGAACGACGGTCAACATATAATAATGCAATCTTGCCTCTGTTGCAGCTGACATATTGTTGGAAATACACAGTTTTGCAGAATAAGTAACACTTGACCGCCAACATTATTCGGATTATTAAGGCGGCCCTGGGTCCGGGTTCAGTTGGCCTACGCTTTAAGACATCCCTCAACAAACTCCAAAAGGGATTTTGGGATGCTTAAATTCAATCTATTATTGCACCTTAAGAATGGGAAATAAGCAAAGTATCATCCGGTTATATACACATCTTGTTTTTTAATGTTAATTTGCCTGAAGTGGTTCGTCGAGATGACGTGACTCGCCACAACATGGCTGCCCGTGGTTATCTGTGGATGCAGACAGCAAAGCGTAAAGAACAACTTCAAATGTTCCCTTCCATCGAGAAAAATATTAAAATTTTCTTCGGGCTACTATGAATTTTTCTCCTCCAACTTTTGGGACCTTTTGACTTTACATAAATGGAACATTTCATTTGCATAGTTTGGAATTCTTTTTAAGGATACTTGACATAAAAATTTATGCGGAGGAAGCTGCTAAAACAAATGCTCTTGTTACTTAACCCTTACATACACAAATGGCGCGTAAAATGCTCCAGTCTTTGAAAAACCTTTTGTAAATTCAAAAAAAAAAAAATCACTTAACTAACACCTGTTTTTATGTAACTGTAACCTCAATTCAGTCATTCCTCTATTCACCTGTTATATTAAAGTATCACTATAAAGAAGCAACAAGAGGGCGACTGACCTCGTAATTCTGAGTTACCTGAAGGATCATCGAAGCAAAACGCAGAGGCGACCTTTTTAATTGTGTGCAAACAACAGTGTAATCTTAATTTGCTCGCACTGCAGAAATCTCACATGCAAAAATCACATAAAGCATACTGATGATACTTGTGTACAATGTTATAACGCGAAAAATAATGAGCATGATTTGTGTGAATAATAAATTCTTTTAACTTAGGTTTGTCTTTTTTTGTGTGAAATCTTTTTATTTTTATTTTAGAAGTTTCATTGATTTACAAAAATGCATTGTCTTATAAATTAAAAAAAGATCCAACTCAGATACATATATTTGTACTTCATTGCTCAATTTACACAAAATATAATGTAAGACGACTTTCTAACTCAAAAATTAACTGGGCACACTATGAGTCATCTGTGTAACGACTTAACTTTTTCCTACCAGTGTAATAAAGGATGTAAAAAAATAACCTTGATTCGTGATTTATTTGAGTTCCTAAAGTAACACACCAATAGCACATAACATGCAGCATGCAAGCCACTGTGTGAGAGGGGGGAAGGAAGAAGAGGTGCGACATGAACATGCTTCATATTACCCAGGCCATGTCCCTGGATTTCCGGTTATGTTTCGCCTGCATGGGGAATAAGAGACACAATCACGCTCAGACATTCAAGAGGGTTAACATACAAATACAACATCATATTAAACTAGGATTCCCTCTCTTCCTTCCCAGTTGTATCGCATGCTTCAGTTTAAGAGGACAAAAGCTTTACGAAATGGGATAATGTCGGACGACGTCACGTGATAACTACAATCCCGTTTTTCCTGCCAATAAGTTCATAAATTAATGTGACGTTATAGTCACATGAAAAATGCAATCACGTGCTTCCAGCCAATCCTGCTTTTCCATGTTGCCAACTTTTCTTTTTTACTTAATTTGTATTTTAAAAAATACATATTTGTCAACAATAATAACGCGCATAGGTAAAAAAAAATGCAGTTTATTTTTAAAGTACACGTATTATACAAGAATTGTTTTGGTTAAATTTGAAAAACATTTTGAAGAATTTTAATTTTTTATAAACCTAATTAGCAAATTTGAAGTTTTATCTAAATTTTGCAACAAGCAGAACAAGTTTAATGTCAGTTTCGAATTCAACGGAGAGCACGTGATTATATTTATCATGTGACCTCGTCACAGTTTTAGCTCATTCAACATAAATAGCCTTAGAATAACGCGCAAAATTTCCTCGAACGATGCTCAAAATATCTCGGAGAACTTGAAAATTTTCGCCACTTTTTTTATTTATTTTGTGTTAAATTGATATTCTCGATTAATTTTTTAGAAAGAAATTATATAAATTTCTACTCTATAATAAAATTATAAGAAAATTGACTCATGAGTCTCAATTGAATCGATAACCATTCATTTTAAATTCGAAAAATTAATGTTAATTACAATCCATTAATTATACCACTATCTCTTTTAAAATCTAGTCTTGTATTATTTGAACATAATCTTAAGAAAATAAAAGAATAAGTCATAAGAAAGGAAAATATTTTCTAACATCGGAAGAAAATTCGGATTCATCTAATTGCACTCAAATAAATTCGACAGATTTGAGAAGAGAAATGGTTCCTATTTTTAGGGAACAGACATTTAATCGTTGAATTTAAAATAGCTGAGAGACGAGAGGTTTTACATTCACTGAGCATTTCAATATTTCCATAGTTAAATATTTCTTAATTATGGAATTTTTAAGTAAATTTTATCTAAAATGCATGAATATAAAAATTATTGACAACCTCTCTCTCTCCTAGTTCCCTCACATAAATTTTTTAAAAGAAAGAATTTCTAATTATGGATGGTTGAATCCATTATTATTTATGGTGGGAATTCTGAGAAGGCCAGCTGTCTTCTCATCATATCTCAAAATATTGAACTATTTAAAAAATTTATTTGTTAAAATTGACGAAAGGTAACAGAACTTCACACCTTCCAAATCATATCTAGCACTCCTCCAATTCACCGTTCCGTTAATAAAGCTTTTCAGCTTACCAACCTCGCTTACCTCGGCTGTTAAAAACAACGTTAAAACTAGTGTTTACATTGATAGAGTTTATCATCCACAATTTTTTTCTACATATCTTAATCTAATAAGGAATAAACTCTGCCGCAAAGTTTATATTTTCTGGGTTATAAAAGGCTCAATAATTTTTAATGACATTTCAGATTGTGCTTAATGGTGTAAAGGTCGGTATTTCGGCACTTTGCTCCTATAGTCATAAAAATTCTTCAAAATATATTAATTGAAGATTGTGAGAATTGGTCTAATATTGGCTTACCAATCAAATTTTTCTTACCCACAATCCAAACTTAGATATCAATCTCCAAAAGTACATTACATAGTTATTAACTTGCCATAGCATTATTATTATTATGTGTGCATTATTTTAAATTAAAAACTAACCCCGATTAACTTTAGCCATTCTATTGGAGATGCTGACCACTACGTGTTCTCATATCCTCTGATTAATGATTTTCATTTAGTCTCATCTGAAAACACTAAAAAAATTGGCTTCAATCTATCATTAATAAAAATGAAGTACAAGGATTGGTCTTACAATCAGTGACACTTAAATGAGATTAGATCAGTTTTTGCTGTATTGGGGATTTCATCTAAACAAAAGGGAGGAGGAATCTAAAATGAATCAATCATTTTCCTTCCTGTATTGATTCATTTATTTAAGGCTGAAGGAAAAATAATGACGTAAAAGTATTGGAAGAAAGTGGTGTAGCATCATTTAAATAGATTCATGATCTGATTTTAACTGTTCAAATTTCATTCCGTTCTGTTTTTTTTAAATCTTTATTAAAAAGTTTTTTTTAGTACATAACTATTGTGTGTCTCTATTGGAAATATTCGTTGTACATGTCTTCGAATAGATTCAAAGACAATATAATTCGAATTTGAATACAGACTCGAATAGAAGTAGAGAGAGATTCAAAAGTTTTTTTTTTCTTCCTCTTACCCTGTTTCCTTTTTAGCTTTGTAAATTTTCATGCAAATGTATATTTTGAAATTGTGTAGTTCGTTTTTTTTTTTTTTAACATAAACTTCACTTGTATGTAACTGAATCTTTGAACTCAATTTTTACCCACTTTAAAAAGTCAAATTAATTCGAAATTTTGCTCCCTTGTCAAGGACCGATGAGAATACAATAATTTAATAATTTTATTTCATTGTCCTGATCAGGATCATCAAGATTAACGATTTCCCCTTTTCAGATCCGATCCCGCATCTAGCGACCAATTCCAGATTTGACGACTAAAAGATTAAGTTACAACTTAGTTCGATTATCTATAAAAGCGTGTTTCTCAGTTTTTTAAAACTATAGTTTATCTAACAAGTTTGTTACTATTTGTCTGTGCAGTTTGGAACTGAATGTTTGAACTTCCCTGTAAATGTTACGTAATTTTGCTTTTGTGTTCTGCTTAAAAAAATGTAAGCGATAAGATTTTTGCTAAATAAAACTTGAATGCGGAGACCAGCTTGCAGCTCTGAACCCTTTTGAATGAGCTCGATTCCTTTGGTTATTCCTCCAACAGCCCTCGTGAGCCTTGAAACTTGATTTGATTTACTTCGCCCGTTAAAGCAACACGAGGGTATTGGAGACGAACGTCTTAATTTTGAACCACGGTCAAATGATGAGTGCAACTATACCCCCTCCATGTAGTTTCAAAAGTGTGGAATAAATTCATAATCTATCGAAAACACACACACAATCAGAATTGCAAAGAGCAGGAATTCCGAATCGATTGATTGTTGATTAATGTCGCTCTTAGCAGCGACACGAGTGCTACTATTGATGATCATTTTGAATATGTGACGAGAACTACACGAGAGTCTGGTAATATAGAATAACAAAGTTTGTAGCTGCTCACACGTAGAAGAACTACTGGAGAAAGATGCATTGCAAAGAGAGTTGACCACTCGTTGTTGTCACTATAGAATAAAGTGTTGTTTTGCGAATTTTGAAAGTTTCTGCGGGTAAATTTTCAAACATTTTAACCTACTAGTACACACGTGACTTGAAAAATAAAGTTAAGCCTAATGTACACTAAAAGAATTGTGGTCGTTTTTTAGATGACAATATTTTGTCCTTCAGTTTAATGATTCATTTTTCAAGATGACGTGTCGGGTAATATGGAATACCAGCCATTCCATAATATCCGACGCACAGCAACGAATCGTTCCATTCTGATGTATCATTTGTAATAGACTTCATGCCATCTACTACAGAACCAGAAAATAAAGACGCTGAATGTATCTTCTGTAACGGGAAATTCTCCGACGACCAAATAAGGGCAAATTTGGATTTAATACTTCCACTGCTCACCCTGATTGTACTGTTAGCAAACAAAGATTATAACTTTTATAAATAGACTCAAAACAGTCACGTATTTAACAATTAGGGCTTTTATAGCTAAAAATAAATATGTTTTATGAAGTTATTTTTTTCTGTAATGGGGCTGCGTAGTGGTATTTCTACCTTTGAAGACCTAGTACTTTCCCCAGGAGCTATTTTTAGTGCGGCACCATTTAGGCAATTCCAATTATTTTGACACCCAGTTTCTTCCCCAGAGGGAGGCACCTGAGCTCTATCGATGTGAAATTTGTACTTAGGAATTTAATTTTGCCGAGAGCATCCAAACCAAACGGACACTCAAGGGATCTTTTTTCATGCCGTATAATCATACGACATGGCCGCTGTCGATTTTCTGCATGAGGAAAATCTACCCACTTGGGCCGGGATCGAACCCGCAACCTTGGGTACAGAAAGCCAGTGTTTTATGGTCTTAATTAGTTTTCCAACGGTTTAAACTACCTATTCCATAATACCCTGCGTTTATCCTTATATAAAATAAATTTTTAATGACAAAATAAATGTTATTTCTTTTGACAAATAATAATTCCTTACAATCGTTTATAGTATCTATCCATGATGATTTCTGTTGTCAAAAACCAGAAGAACCGACTCTCACCTCTACACGAGCTCTCCAAACTTGATCCTCGACTTCTGTAACGTGCATCAGCCCTCCTACACGATGGATTTCTTTAGTAGTCAAATCCATAACCTGAGCCCGCGGCCATAGCCACTAGGCCAGGGGTGGCGAACCTTTAGGGATGAACGGACCATTTTTTCTAAAGATGTGTTTAATGAGGTATAGACGTGCCGTGAAATAACTTTGACTCGTGATTATTGGAAAAATAATAAAACTAAGTACTAACAACTCAAAACTCTTTATTTACTACGAAAAAATACCTTTTGTGCACTGTATATTTGTAATTTTTTTAGTTATGTGTGTAATTTACTCATTTTAAAGTAACTTGAATGGAGCTTCTGACGTTGCAGATTGAATGACAAGTTACTTATATCAGGTTTGTAAGATGTTACTTTTAGTAGAATGCATGCCGAATTGGAGTCATCTGCCTAACGGTTTCTATATAAGTAATTAATTAGTTTTGCTGTGGTTCACTTTTTTGACAAGAGGATTTGTGATTCGTTTCAAAATGCCGTTTTACTGACGATGCTCTGCATACCACTGTTCCAGAACATAAAACACACACCGTTTTGTTTCCTTTACTAAAAATGCCATATTTGTAGATTCACCAAGTTTGAAATTCTTTGTTACTCTTACTATTTTGCACTTTTTGTTCTTTTGCTGAACTAGCCATGTCAAATAACAGTTAAAAATCGTAAATATAACACAAATAAACTTTAAAATACAGTTGTGTCAACGAAATTGACTATGCTATGCGTAGACAAATTTTGCATCATAAGCAATTGTAGCCCACGACGTAACTAAGGCAAGACAATAACAAAAAAAGTGTACTCCCCGCCACCCCGCATCCGATCACTCGCGTTTGTCCGTAATACTTCATAGTTAACTTTGTTATTTTGAAATAAATGTAAACTATTTTGATCTCTAACGTGCCCGAAACATTGTGTCACGTGCCATTCATGGCACGCGTGCCACTGGTTCGCCATCGCTGAACTAGGCTCTGCTACCACGGCTCCACATAAGTTTTAAAATACTCGAGTAATTCCCACTTTTCTTTTATATATGTCTTAAAATGAATTTCTAATAATGTTCTGTGGGGTGAAACATGAGCAAATTAAGAAAAATAAACCTTATTTCTTTTGGTGTTAGGCTGTATATTGAAACCGAGTCAGTAGTGAAGGATCCCTCGTGATAAACTAGAGCATGCGATACGGGTGTATTTAAGGAAAAGGGGTGAAAGCAAAATGAAGTAGTTTTTAATAGTAAGAGAGCACATTATAAGAATAAGAACAATATCGAAAAACCATGCGATTCATGAAGTATCTTTCATATATATATAAGTATATAAATATTTCAACTGTTCTTGAACTGTAATCTATACTGAATTTATATAAAGGATTATAAAATATTTATAAATGTGAAGTATATTTTTTACTGAGTGAAACTGCTTTAAACGTGTTCCTGAATCAGAAGAATCTTATGCTACAAATTATGAATTGTAATCAGGACCGAACCGATTCACAAAGAAATACTAAGTTTAAACTATAGCTTAAAATAAACATGAAAATAGAGTTGAAAAACATTTCTCATTAGACAGTCAGGTAAGAGACCAACACTGCTCTGTGAATGCATTTTAATTAAATCTAAATTTGTTTAATATCCTGTTGCAGAACAACAACAACATAACGGGCCTACAGGAGATAAACAACAGCATCAGATGTTAAGGATTACATCCAAATTGATATCTCACTCTTTAACATTTTAACTCGGCTCAAATGTTAAGAATGAGGCTGAAGTGCCCTTCATTCCGCTATTTTTAAGATGAATCTAGACTTCAACCATCATGTTGAGAGAGAATGAGAGTTGAATTGACGTAGCACTACAACGCCGAATGAGGGCTTTTGGTAACGGTACTCGTTATTTCTAACCATGGTCAAGTGACGGGGACTGAGCTGACAGTTCCCTCTCCTAACTTCCACACTACACTAACGGTTGAGCTTCGACCTATTTATATATTCGTGCATCGGCCCCTCAGCAAGGCGGGTCTCATGACATGCCAGCCACGAGTCTATGACCTTGACCACGATCACAAACCACCCAGTTGAAGAGATCCAGAACATTAATCTTCATAAAAAGGTAGGTCAATGTTTCTTCCAAAAGGAATAACTTCGTAAGAAGTGGACACGATTCAAATACTAACTAAGAAACTTTTTCACCACTTGACTATTTTCCGGACACCTCGTTGTGTGCCAAAACTCATGAATGTTAATAACTCGGCCGAATTTGAATATTTAGAGGGGATGTAAAGTTTTCAAATACTCCTTTATTTTCAAAACAGCAAAGATGCCCATTGCTCAAAAGGAGAACAGTATTTTATATCTTTGTCCATCGACATCTGTAGTATGAGTCATTGAAAGGCAGTCTAATAGTAAGTCTCGTCTCGAATATCATTTTTCTCTACACTATTTGTCTTTTAAGGGTTAAATTTCAAAGAAATACTAATACTGAATACTTCCCTAAATACTGAAAAAAAATTTCTTCATATATTTACTAGAAATAAATCTCGGACTAATTCACAATTCTAGAAATGGAATTATTTTTCAGATTCAGAGAAGTGTCAGGACTCACCTCCTGCGGAGGAACGTCGAAGGAAACTGTGCGCAGGTCCACTTTGCAGTAAGTGTCGATGCAGGGGATGATGAAGAAGATGCCTGAAAAAAGAAAGGGATTCTGTTAATAACATCCTACAACGACAAACAACAATTGAAGTTTTTCAAAAGTGCTGTTGTACTATGTGTGAGACTTTAAGAAAATGTAACGACAAATTTTGTGGAATTGGCCTATTTATCTAATTGGCTACAATATATCAAATGCTCCAGTAATCAAAACTAACACGAAACTGACTCAGAACTAAATATATATCGACAAAAAATTTATTTTCCAAAAGAATAAAGATGGAAAAAGTAATCTCCTTGGCGGCTGATATTGTAAAAATTAAAAAGCTTAAAATTAAGACACTTTCCAAAAAACAAAAATATGTACTTTCTTATTAAAAAGTCAATAATAAGGATTAACCGTTTATCAAATACCAGTGCTGGCCATCCAAACTGTAACACCAAGAAGCCTAATTTATTAGGGAGGAAACACTCAAAAGCCATCTGCGAGGGAAGGAAATCAGCTCCGAGTGAGAAATAACCACTGCTATGCAATGAATTTGAATAAGGCCTCCGCACCTTGCCTCATTTCATTTGGCCGGGTTAATCGTTCTCCAATCAACTCTCATACATGTTTTATAGATAGGAAGGCCAAGGCAGCAATGCAATCTGGTGGGTGATGTCTCGAACATTGCGGGCATCACGCACTATCCTGCTGGAATGTGGACACAAGGCAAGGTCTGAAATTATGGGGGTGTGTAGAAGGATTTAAATTCTCAGAGAAAAGCGCTGGTTGATCATTGTCCTGGAAATGCGTGCAAGGAGGAGCGCAGGAGTTGAATCCGATGCCACCCCAAACCCTAATATTAGGTTTAATACCAATATGGCGATTCATAAGGCAACGATTTTGATCAGCTTCTCTCCTTGATATCTCTAGTTTATAATCCAACCAAATCATGGTGTTTCAGGCAGAAGAATGATTTGCTTGTAAAGACAACATCGTGCTATTCGATTATTAATGTCCAACATTCAATGCACCATCTTATATTTAAATGCCTGTGGTTATGAGACAAGATAATAGATATATCCCTGCACTACAAACGACGTCAAATGCTATGTGGAGACACCGATAGTTGTACAACCAACCGATTTTGTTATAATGTGGTTTCTATAATGCGGCAGAGAGATTCATTACTGCCATGATGCTGTCATCACATGTACGGTTGTTACGAGGCTGGTGCAATCGGTGCTTTGGTCAGTTGTTCCCTCCTGTGTACATCGATCTCACTGTGATCTGCAATCACTGATTTCTCAGAATCCACTTCCTTTAGAGACGACGATTCTTGCTCGATCGAACTCAAACAGTGTTGGAATGACGATCGTATTTATTAACGTTTTCAGGCATCCTGCAGATCACAGCCGCACGAAAAAGAAATTCCATTACTTCAAAATCCATTTGTCCTTTTTTAGCACTTGTTGCTAGCTCTACAACCACTCATGGTGAGTATCTGAAACGCTAATCCTTTGCATATCCCACTGGCGCGGAGAAAATTTTGCAGTTTGGGTACTACCTTTCTTGGGTGCTTTCCATTAATAAAATTTATGATTTTTTTACAGTTTCTTCACCAATTTATTCAATTCTTAACACGGCAATCTAAACATGTTTGTGAGGTAGGTTCACTCTTGTTGCATATGGATGCACAAGTTGTAACATTAATCTTCTGTGACATTAAAATATTGTTCGCGTATTTCATGTTACTCGAATTATACTAGAGGCTTCAAAATATGTTTTCATTTTGATGTTTAAAAATTATGACTGAAATAATTTCCGATTATGAAATTTAATTGATAAGATTATTAAAAAAAGATATAAACTTTTTTATTGACTTATACTGGTATTAAAGAATATTATGAAATGGAAATTTTTATTTTAAAGACATGCTGAAACTTGCAGAGCGAATTTTTCTCCAATAATAATCTTTTAATAAATTTATTTATGTCACAAATTTTCTGCAAGTCTTCCAATATATTTTCCTAAGCAACTACTTTACTTAAAGTTTTCCTAAAGGATTTTTTTTACGATATATATGATGCGAAAGAATTAGAAATTTTAATTTTTTTTATATTTAGTAAAGTAAACGCTGTTTTTGAAATGATGGAATTTGGGCTCGCGATATTTTCATTTTAAAAGGCACTATTCTACATATTTGAAAATGCATTTGTTTAAAAATCAAAATGAAACTAATTAGTAAAGAAATAATAAAAAAAAAAAATTGATACTTTTTTGTGCAAAATTTGGATTTACTTAAAAGCTTCAGTCCGGAAAATATATTTTGGTAATATTTTAACATAAATGAATATATTTCAGTGCACAAAAAGGCCATGTATTCCGAATCCATCACTGCTTTTCATATTTGCAAAACACAAAAGCACTTTTTTTCGGGGATCATTTATGATGCTCTATTCTGCTATCTCGAGAATTCTTGAATTTCAAAACAAAAGATAAGCGACCTGAAAACATCGAGTGAAAATATTTGTCATGAAGCAGAAAAAAAAAGACGTTTTTCTAACCCAAAAAAGAGAGAGAGAGAATGGGACAAAGGGGCGCATTGTACATGTTTCTACAAAAAAATTGAAAATTTGAAAAAAAAGTGGCAGGGAGGGGGTGGAATGGCATTGCAGTTACTTTGGCACTTCGCGTAATTGAAGTTTTACGAAAAGTGGAATTTGTTTATCATATCTTTCGCAGCTGTGTCGGGGCGGCGAAGAAGTTTGCGCCCTCCGCACGTGCGCAGGTAAAGAAAAAACACAGCTTATAAAAAAGGGGAGAAATAAAAAAGCAAAATGCAAATAAAAAAAAGAAAGAATAAATAAATAAATAAAAAAGCGCGAAGTGAAAGGAAATGATCCAAGAATAGAGAAGAGTCCGTCCGGATATATTGATTGAGAGAAGCAAGGGCTATTTTTAGATCCAGCTCTTACCCGGTCCTTTGGCTCCGCCCTTCATGAGTCGCCCCAGCCGAAATATCACCGCACGCTCGTACTCCTGGACCACCTGCAAGCAAACAGTTACAATGGAATGAGTGAAACATAGTACTTAACATGTTGCGAATGCTTGCACTAGTATAAACTCAGATTGCAAACGTTACATACATATATTTCATTTCAAATGCTCTAGGAATCAATGCAATTCTAATGTAAAAGTGAGAAAATTTGACGCGATATTTTGTTAAAAATCTAAGAATCGGATTCACACAATGCATTGGTTGAAATAATTTCTATAGCAAATTGTGTAAAAATAAAGAAGTTTTGATTGGTTCAAATATCAATTTGGATGCAAAAATTTCACTTAAAATTCTTCAGCCAAAAGTAGACTTTAAAATGCATTTTTTTTTTTTTTAAATAAGTCTTCACATTTTGAATTTCAATGAAATGCTTTTAAAACATTTGTGAAGTGTTCAAATAAACAGCACAATAATGTTTGAACAGAAAAATATTTATGGGTTTGCAATATTTCCTTGATTTTTGTATTGTCTTCTGCGTAGTTTAGCTAAATATAAAAGTTGACAGCTAAAAAATGTATTTATGTATTGTGATTGCTTCATAAAATGGTTGAATATGAATTATTTACACGATGTAAGAAATCAAATTCTATAGAAAATGTTATGAGTACTAATGCATATTTTTAATCGTAAATGATATAAAAGCAATACCAATCAAAAATAAATTTAATAAGTAAATTTTTATTTTAAACACAAACTAAAGCACTTTCATTGATAAATAAAATGAAAACTAAAAGGAATTTATATATACATTCTACCCCTTATGAAAAATTCAATTATAAATTTGGGTTTAAGAATTTTTCATTATCATTTAAATCCTTTTTTTAGAACGATTTTTAGCTGACGCTTTTGCAAACACCTAAATAACATTTCTTTCATTTATCAGGAATATAAGAAATGACATATTTTTAGGGGAGAATAAGGCAGCTCAGAAGTCGCTAGAATGTTTTTACTCGCCAAAAATTCAAAACAATTTTCCTACAGTTTTTCTTCCTCCTCATTTCAATAGTTGAAGTCCGATGAATGTTGGAGGGATTTTGTTTATCTCTTTCTCGATTATTCTCACCATCAAGCGACTACCGGAAAGTACCCTGGATTTTGGCAACATTTTCGCCCATTTTTGCAAGCCTCCCATTTTGAAGTAAAATTAAAGTGTAAATTGGGATCAAGTGACGAAGACGACACATTCCACAGTAAAAACTTACGCATTACTCTAAAGTGAGGAGTATTAGCACTGGCGTAGCTAGTTCTGAATGGGCTCCGTATCCAAACTTCTTCGGGGCCCTTTTTTACAAATGAAAGCCTGTAGTTACGCACGTGAGGGCCCCTGTAGCTTGGGGGCTCTGTATCATCGATACGGCTGATATGGTTGTAGCTACGCCCTTGATAATTAGCTTGATGTTCATCAGCTTTTCTATACGGAGGGTCTTAAGCGACAAATGGGACGCCAACTCGCGACTCGATAAGTGAGTGAAGATTAACGTCGCACTCTTCAGCTGCACGAGGGCTTTGGGCGACGTCATTTTGAACCATGCTCAAGTGACGTGGACGACACTTGAGCTGGCATCCCGTTCTCCTAACTACCTCACCAACGGGAGGACGTTTGAGCTCTCGACAGAATTAACGTGCATCGCTGCCCTACACGGTGGGTCTTTAGTGGTACTGGGATCGAACTCGTGACACGCCAGCCACAAGTCCATGACCTTGATCCTCAGGATCAAATAAACTTTACCTTTCTTGGAGTTTTGTATGCATTTGATTATATTCGAAACGAAGAGAGAGTCCGAAGTAAAACCACCTGCTACAAGGGACGGTTATTTCCCCCTTAAAGGGTGTGGAATGCGTATTCATCATGTGGCTGAAGAACGCAGCTGGACAGGGGACGGAAATTCCTTTTCCCCTCTTGGGGTTGAAAAAAGAGGCATTCTATCTTTGGGTACAAAGGAGGGAAGTCATGTCCTGAGTGTTACTAGTTGAATTGAGTGTTTTCTTTAAATGTTTTTTCTTTAAAATAAATTTTAATATTTAAATTTTAGACCCTATGTTTTTAATTTTGTGTCCTTTAGTGAGAGAAAGTTGCATTAACTTTTCATTATAAAGTAACACGAGAGCTATCGGCGATGAAACGTCATTTTGAGCCTTTAAATGACGAGGACGACAATTAAGCTGACACACTCTCTCCAAAACACCACACCAACGGAAAGACTTTGAGCTTCCGTAGATTTAACGTACATCGACCCCTTCTACACGGTGAATCTATAGTGGCACCAGGACTCGAACCCGCGACACGCCGGCCACGAGTTCGTCACCATAATCATTAGGCTACCACGGCTGAAAGGTGGCCGAGGAACCTAGTGATCAAGCTAACGGACTCGTGGTCGGTGTGTCATGAGTTCCAGCCTAGTACTACTGAAGAATCGCCTTGTAGAGTAGCGATGCATGCTAAATAAGTTGAGAGCTGAAACGTCCTCCCGTTGGTGTAGCGTGGAAGTTAGGAGAGGGAGTGACATCTCAGGTGTCGTCCTCGTCACTTGACTGAGGTTTAAAATGACGAGATCCGTCAGCAAAAGATCTTGAGTAGCTAAAAAGTGCGACGTTAATATTCACTCACTCACTTGAAAATGAAAGTAAAAAATTTCCATAAAATTAATACTTTCACGAATTTAAAAGAGTATAGCTTTACAAAAAACAATATTGAAAAAAAATTTAATAAATATTTAAGCACCATGATGAAGACTTGAAGCTTCTGTCCCACTTCCTCACACAATTGTGTGTCTTTCGTGACAAAGTTACCTCATAATTGGGGCGTCAACCCTCTTGGATTCCCCAGTTAACCCCGGATCATTTGAATAAGAACTCTTCTATTGGCTCCAGATGTAACCTCCAGGGGCACAAACAGGGTTGATTCTCTGGTAACCGGTGTTCGCTACACACATCACAGAAATTATTTTATCTTGATGACTCCAACCAGAATGCTCGTCGAGGTGATGCAGTAGTAGACAAAACAAAATAATCTTAATTGGATCAAGTAAACTTGCTAAAACATGTAGCAAATCGTGATGTTTTATGTATAGTGACCACGGTCAATTATCCGTAAGGGATCTTAAGAGTAGTTTTTTTCCTTCGATCCAATGAGGGTTCGTATCCGAAGGGAGTCGAGTTAAATGATGACGAATGGATTTCAAAATGAAATACTTCAGCCATTTCCAATGAAATTCAGTAGCAGTATCTAAAGAGATTTTTTTTGTTTACTTAACTTGGAAATTTTCTTTCAAAGTTTCACACTACATTCTTTTTACGTCATATACCAAGGAATAATATTGTTTAGAGCAGGGGTCAGCAACCTTTTAGCTCTAGCGTGCCAAGCCAATCTACCAATAGAACATATTTGAAAGAATTCGATCCCCGCATTAATTTATGTAGAGTTAAGAGAATAGAGTTCAATGAAATATAGATTATTTATAGTTTCATTACATTTAAAGATATTTCTTAACATAAAAATAAAAACTGCATAAAATCTAACTATATCTCAAAACAAAAAATAAAATTGTACATATATATTATGTATTTTTAACATATTTATGTGAAAATAAGAATAATCATGAAATATAAGTATTTCCAATCATTACAGTTAAAAAAAAGGAGATAAAATTTAATGCGAACCTAGAGCTTTTTTGCGCACTGTGTGTGTGTGCTCTCTCTCTCTCTTTTCTTATCTCAAAATCAGGGGTATAATTTATGATTTTCAAAATTCGACACTTCTGAGCATTCAGTTGTTAAACAGTTTCTTTGCGGAAAATCTTTCCTCAGTGAAAAATATTTCATTTTTTACTGAGGAAAGATTTTTTTTCTTACAGTTAGATATGTAGAACCAAAAGAGGAAAGCAGAGTACAATGTAAATTTCTCTTTTCAAAGAATTAAATCTTTCCAGCAATGGCATTCAATAATTAAAAAAATAGCTGTAAATTTATCGTTATAGTTATCTTTCAGATTTTTTCGTAATACCTTAAAAGTCTATAACTAAAGATATTTGCCAAATATAAGATCCGTTACAAATTTATTAAATTACACCCACTAAAAAATTGACAAATTTGTAGAGAAGTGCAGCGTGTCATGTTGCCAACCTCTGGTATAAAGTGTGAAGTGGCCACAGTAGCCAAGTGGTTATGGTCACGAACCCGTGACTGGTGCATCAAGAGTTCGAGCCACAGAAGACCCTTACTCCAATGAGTGCGTGAGTGACTGTTAAGGTTACACTATTCAGCTGCACGAGGATTTTTGGCGATGGTCCTCGTCATTTTGAACAATGGTCAATTGACGAGGACGATACCTGAAATGCCCCCCCCCCTCTCCTAACTTCCATACCAACAGGAGGACACTGAGCCTAAACAGATTTAATGTGCATTGGCCCTCTACACGACGGGTCTTCAGTGGAGAATCGAACTCATGACACGCCGGTCACGAGTCCACGACCTTGACCACTAGGCTATCACAGCGACTTGAAAGTTTAATTGCAACCTTCTTACAGATTGAGTGAGTTTTTATCATCATATTTTTTCGAAAGCTATACGAGGGTTAAGGGCGACGGACCTCTTCATTTTGAGCCTCGGTCAATCGACGAGAATAACCGAGCTTGCACCCCTTTCCCAACTTCCACATCGAGTCAACGGGAGGACTTAAGAGCCTCGACAGATTTAACGAGCATCGTCCCCCTCTACAGGGTGGGTCTTCAGTAGCACTAGGAATCGAACTCAAAGGACCCCATCCGGAGCCTGTAATCCAAATGCTGCATGGAATAGAAAATGAGCTTAATTATTTAGATTTCACTATTCGAGTTGATCTTCCCTTCATGCTTTTAGCCACTTGTTAAATAAATAGTTTGGTAGCTTTCTTAAGTTTGCTGGTGTTTTTTTTTTTTGTATAATGGCCTCTGCATTTACTGATACATCAGGTCCAAAATTCTTGAACAAAACAGACTGTGGAGGCTCCATTACAGTGCCGATTGGAAGAAAAGTGATTTAAATGCATAAAAAAACCCCAAGTAAATGTATGAATTCTTCATAACTATGATACACAAGCAGTATGACGAATAGTTTTGCTGTCAGCGATATAAAAATTGTTCTGAATTGGGCGGTGTTTCACAAAGAAGTGAAGCACATTCGGACAATTATCATCAACAGATCGAAAGTTAAGAGAAAACCTCGGGAACAAAGAGGTGTAGGTAGGCGGTTGCTTATGTGGCAAGCTGATATCGTATTTTCAAAGTTTATTTTCGGTTCGAGTGTTCAACTCCGTTTACTTGCTCAGAAAGCAGTAAATTTATTTATTTAATTATTTTTGATATTTAATTTCATATTCTTACAAGGACTTGGTAAGCAGAATTTTGTTTTTTCTTTTACTTACGCAACTAGACTCAAGGTGAGTCTGGCAAAGATTGAGGCATCTGATGTCAAAAAGCACTTCACTATATAGATGGCAAATAAGGTGGATTCCGGGAATGGGAAGGCCGCGGTAGCCGAGTGGTATAGGTATCGGATCGTGGTTTGCTTTGTCACAAGTTCGATCCCAGTACCACTAAAGACCCGCCGTGTAGGGCAGCGATGCACGTTAAATCTGTCGAGAGCTGAAACATCCTCCCGTTGGTGTGGTGGGGTAGTTAGAAGAGGGGGTGCCAGCTCAGGTATCGTCCACGTCACTTGACCATGGTTCAAAATTACGTGGTCCGTCGCCAAAAGCCCTTGTGCAGCTTAACAGTGCGACGTTAATATTCAATCAATCAATCAACCGGGAAGGGGAATATGAAATATTTTCGCTCTCCTACGTCTGAAAAGGAACTCTTATTACGAGCCGGGCAAAGGAAAATAACAGAAATAAATATATTTTTAGAAAATAAACAAAAGCCGCCAGCCATCCCCAAAACTAACCCATAACTACTATACACAGAGATAAAAAGCAAAATTCCCTGATTCGATCAAATTTCTAATATGTCCTTTACTAGAAATGGAAAACTACTATTTGCTACTTCGGATCCCGTTTGTGCAGTACAAATCTTATATTTAGAGCAAATATTGAATGTTTCGGTTAATACAAGTGTCATATGGGAGGCTATTATATCTCACATTTTATTATATGAAATTCCAACTAACATATCCTTGGAAGAATTGTCTGCGGAATTACAAAGTAGTAATAATTTTGAAATTGTAGAAATATGCAGATTTATAAAATCAGGGACAAGTCTTGAAGTATCTCCTGTTCTGATTACCATTCTTGGAACGGTTTTGCCGGAAAATGTTAAACTTTGGTTTATCAATCATAAAATTCAACTATTCATCGACAGACCTAGACAATGTACTAACTGTTTCAGTTTTTTGCATCCATCCCGATCTTGTCAAAGTCCAGCTATATGTTGTAATTGTGGTTCTTCCCATCAAGGAACGTGCACAGTAAATGCGACCTGCACTAACTGTAAGAGCAATCATCCGGCAAACTCCTCTCTTTGTCCCTTGTTCATAAAAGAAAAACAAATTTTAGAATTGAAGTGTAGGCAGCATATAACACTAAGTGAGGCGCGACGACGATTTCGTGAAGCTACTTCCGAAAATTTTGCAACAGTTCTTAAAAAAGCACACAAGAAAATATTAACATTCAGGAAATAATTGATATGAAATTGGATAAACTGATGACTGCTTTCTAAGCAGTATTAGAAAAACAAACGGCATTCCTGATGGAAGCGTTACAAAAATCAATGGAAACTGTACTTTCTCACGTATGTGGCATAATAGATTCTACGACGCGTTTTCTCCCCCTGGATGAAAGAAAAGAGCTTCTGACACATTAAATATCCCCATGGGTCCAGTTCCAGGCGGTTCTGGCAAAAGTGGAAAACTTAAAACTGTGTGAAATCGGATAAAAAAAAATCTCTGCATATATGTTCTCATTTTCTGTACATATGTTTCTCTTCCAGTACTTTAATACAATTATTTTTTTCTTTGTTCCTCAAAGGGGAAGAATCTTTTTGAAATTTCGGTGAAATATTCTTTTATCCCTTTTCTAAATTTATGCATTTTTTCCAATGGAACTGTAGAAGCTTTAAAAACAACCATTTGGTTTAACATCCCTCCCTTTTTGCAAGCAGATATCTTAATTTTCCAAGAAACCTTTTTATCAAATGAAGACAGATTTAATATTCCAGGGAAAAAGATATTCAGAAATGACAGACAAAATAGACCTGGAGGTGGTTTAATATAATAGCCGTTCCTTTGAATGTTTCTGCCCAACACATTCCTTTTCAGTTAACACAAATATAAGATCTGGAAATACTTGTTAAAATAAATATTAAAGACATTTTTTTTTATGTTATAAACAACTATGCACCGCGTGGACTAAATATAACTAATCAAATCCTTTTTCGAATCTTTAACAGATCCGTTCTTCCTTTTTGGCGATTTAAACCTGCATCATCCGATGTGGGGATCAGATCACAGTTCCAGATACAGTAATATTTTTGATGATTGGTTAACTGAATCAAATTCAATACTTCTAAATACAACAGTTCCTACTTACAGAAATTCTGTGGGTAAATCCTCTTTAATCGATCTTACAATTTGTTCCTCAAATTTCTCTGGACATATTAATGGTGTTTTTTTGATAGTGATCATAGCCCAGTAATAACAGAGTTTTCTCTATAAAGCCGAGTAAAAGATTTTTAACAAAAATAAACTGGCAAATAGTGAAAGAAGTGCAGATTATACTAAATAATCCAGAAGTTAATATAGATAATCTTACTGATAAAATTTCGAAAATTATTCATAGTAATAGTAAAGAAGTTAAAATTTCTAACAAATCATTCCCTCCATGGCGGAATGGTACTTGCCGTAATTTTTATAAATTAAAGAAAAAGTTCAGGAAAAAAGCTACAAGAAGCATTTCTCCCCAATTATTGGATCAAATACAAGCAACACGCTAGTAAACTCAGATTTCATATTAAAAATGCTAAAAGATTATATTGGGATAATATTTGTAACAACGTTTCTAATCCAAAGATATTTTTTAATATTCTCAAGAAGCTCTCCACCTCTAATAATACAGAGCCTAAGCATAATATTCTTCAAATAAATAATAGAATCATTACTTATCCTCAAATTCAAGCAAATATTTTTGCGGATTTTTTTGCATCTAAAAACCCTCATCATGAACCAATTCCTCTGAACTTTTTCCACAAAGCGGATAACATTCTTAATAAACCTTTTCATATTTCTGAAATTCACAGAGCAATAAAACTTTCTAAAAATTCAACTCTTGGAGCTGTTCATATCACAGCATCTTTCCTTAAAAAGCTTGATCACAGCTATTGTGAAATAATTTTAAGATATTTTCAAAATCTATTTGATAATGCAATAGTTCCAAACTCTTGGAAGCATGCAGTCATCCTCCCGATTCCTAAATAATGCAAAGACAAATCTCAAACTTCATCTTACAGACCAATAGCACTGACTTCCATCTTTTCAAAAACCTTTGAAAGAGTTCTAACCAATAGATTAAGCTACTTTTGAACTGCAGAAAAACTTCATCCTCAACATTACGGTTTCTCGTCTCTTTTAAAGATAGCAGAAGTGCTACCTATCTTATTCAAAAAGCAATAGTGGATGCAAAATTGCAAAAGAAATATTTTGTAGGAATAAGTTTAGATATATAAAAAGCGCATACGATTCAGTTTACATCGATGGTCTTCTCTATAAATGTCTGCAAATCGGTATAACAGGAAAAACAGTTATTTGGATCCATAAGTTTCTCACGCATCGTTTTTTTTTCAAATCAAATGGAGGGGATTTCTTTCCTCCAAAAGGATATCTTCTTAAGCTCTTCCCCAGGGTAGTGTCCTCTCTCCCCTTTTATATACTATCTACATGCATGATTTTTTTGAAACCTTGGAACATGACACCGAATGTTTCATTTACGCTGACCACGATTTCATTTACTGCTCACATCATTCTCTAGATTACATTTACAAAAAATTGCAAAATACGCTGGAAAGAATTTCTCAATGGTGAAAATATTGGAAGCTCTCTCTTAGTCCAGATAAAAGTACAATATAGTTGAGTTATCCAATAAAAGATCCTAATATTTTATTGGAAGGGCATTCACTACCTTCGCAATCCTCTATCAAATATTTAGGAGTTCACTTTTTCAAACGGAGCCAGAATGTTTCATCAAGAAATCTAATAGCAAAGCATTGAAAAAAATTAATAGCCTTAAGGCTATGGCCTACAAGCATCATGGACCAAGAGCAGCAGATCTGATCAAAATAGTAAATAATAGTATATGCAGTGTCTTCTACTATTTCAGTCATATAATAAATAAATGGTCTGACCAATCATTATTTATTATATGGCTGAATGACAACTGAAACCTTTGGTTTGAATGACAACTGAAACCTTTTAATGTCATTCAAACCAAAGCCCTCCGAATTGCGTTAGGACTTCCACAATGGACTCCAAACATTGTACTTTTAAAATTGGCTGGACAGGAAATTTTATCAGACAAAATTCGAAGACTGGCAAATAAATATCTCCTTTCTCAAATTTCTAATCAAACCTTTTCTCCATTATTTAGCAATAACCCCGAATCTCTAAATTTAAATATTATGGAAGAAGATAAAAATAATATTATAAATATACTAAATCCTTTGAATGCTATTAGTGGTCAAATTTTCCCAATTCCCAGAATAACATCTTTTTCATTTTTCCCATGCAAAATATATGTCGCTAACTTCGAATTTCAGGATAAAAATTTACCAATACAGATTATAAAGGGGCTTATTTGATGAAACAATAGATCGTGATTTCCAAGATTTCTATATAATAGCTACTGATGCTTCCAAAACTGAAAAAATTACATCAATTTCAGGTATTACGGAAAATTCCTCTTTTGCCTACAGAATTAATCTCAATAATTCTATTTTCACAGCTGAAGCTCTGGCTATCTGCCAACGTTTAGATGATCTGTCATTTACAAACAAGAATCTGCTAATATTATCTGATAGTCTCTGTTCTCTCTGCTCTTCAAAATTATTCGATCAGATAGTGTCATCCATAAATTAGCTATAGCAAGATTTTCATTCTATCGTATTATAATTATCAGATAATTCTACTTTGGACTCCGGGACATTCAAATATATTGTGGAATGAACAGGCGGATAATCTCGCAAAATCTGTCACAGAGTCTAATGTTTATATCGACTGGATCGCCTCAGAAGACATCAGCAAAAAAATATACCAAGAGAGTTTTAAAAAAGCAAATTTTAACTTCTGTTCAAGCAAAAAATATTTTGAAAACTTGGGCAATATTCCAAACATAGTCTCGATCTCAAAGTGGACAAGTAATAGAACAGAAGAAATCCTATGCACTCGAATCTTCAGTAAAATGATCATCACTCCTGGACTTGTACGAAAATTTAATTTATCAGACAACGCAAACTGTAGTTTTTGTGATTGCTTAAACGATTTGGACCACACCTTGTTTAACTGCAATAGATATATTCATCCTCGAAATCAACTAAAGCATTTTCTCAAAATTGATCCACACTATAATATTACTTTCAAAGAACTATTGGAGAAAGCTTTGTCAAATAGATTATCATTCAGATTTTTTATGCAGAAAATGAAATATTTTGATATCTATTAATTTAAAAATCCTTTAGTTTTTTCAGGGGGATAATAGCCTTTGTTGCTCTATATCAGTGTTCCGCAACCCCCGGTCCGCGGATCAAATACTACTGGTCCGCAAAAGAAACATTAAATTATTTCTCTTTTATTTACTGAGGTATATTTTTCTTAGATTTGGGCTATTTTTTATGAAAATCATTTAATATTCCTTGTTAAATCCCTTTTTGGTGTAGCTACATTTTATTCAGAAGTTACGATTAAATACAATTAAATTAAAATTATTAAATCAAAAGTCTAAAATATAAACAATCAACATCCTCCCCCTCAGCGGGCCGCGGTAAAATTAACATACGTTGACCGGTCCGCGGCGATAAAAAGGTTGCGGAGCACTGCTCTATATCCCACAAAACCTGAACAGAAAACCTCTGATTTTGACCATATCACGGGATGATAGACTTGATCTGAATGTTTTTCGAAGCACGACTTGATGAAATAAAAAAAAATTACAGAAAGAGTTTCATATTTCTCTCAGTTTTGTTCTGTAGTTAAATGGATATTTTATCGAGATGGCAAATCAAGAGCTGTTCCCGATGGGGTCGATGTCTAATAATCACAGGCTTTAAGTTTTACATCCTACAATACGCAGAGAAATAAAGAAAGTAGAAAGACTATAAGAAACTATATCTATAGATTTTAATAATCTCTACTAGAAAGACTGCAGTGACTGGAAGACAAAAGAACCATACAGATATTGAAAAGATGGATGATGCAGATTTAGAACTTTATTTTCAACAGGATTTCTCTCAGCATTCAAAACAGAATGGGGAAATTCGGCCTGTCACAAAATTGGTGAAAACCCACTGTATTATATCTTATGCATTTTTCTATTTTATGAATAAACTTAGAGTTGTCATGCATTAGCACTCGAGTCTTAATAGGAAATAATGAATAAACTGTTCCCTTTGGAAGCATCTGTAGTGAGCTTAGAGTTAAGATTAAGTTAAGGTCGGAACAAAATGTCCAACTTTTTTAACCGAACAAATGGACCGAGGTTCAAAATCATGAGGTAGCCTTCGTATTGCTGTGAAGTACGACGTTAACCCTTTGAATGGAAATGATGTATATATACCAGGGATGGCGAACCACAATGGCACGCGACACAATATTTTGGGCACGTCACCGATCAAAGCGGTTTGCATTTTAATTCAAAATAAGAAAGTTCAATATGAAGTATTATGAAAAAACGCGAGTGATCTGTAGCAGTTTTCAGCAAGATTTTCTCAGTTCAAAGAATTATCAGAAAAGCTCAAGTTTTTTTTATGTACCGTGATGTTATTTCATGTAATAAACTCAACTTGTCCCAATTCGACTGGTTAGAAACTGAAAAATTTGAAATGCAACTAATTGTGTGCATGATTTCCAGTCTAGTTTAATATGGATTCAAAAATTTGTTGAAAAAAGGAGAAAGTTGGAATTGATTGAAACAGAAAGATTAACAAGCAATGTAAGTAAAAATGCTAATAGTGCAAATTTGGAAACATAGAATTCGATTTCAGAAACATTGAACTGTTTGAAGAAGCTGGGTCATACTATTTTAGCCATATTTTCATCTACCCACGCCCGAGATTCATTATTTTCACAGATTAATAGCAGTAAAGATTCACTTAGAAACCGTTTGGCAGATGACTCCAATTCAGCATGCATTTCGTGATAAAAGTAACATCTTACAATCCTAATATAATTTTTTTAGGTATATAATCCGAATATAAGACTTTTTCACTAAAGTTGCTTTAATTTGAATTACACGTCTAACTAAAACGTTTGCTACACTATAAATTACAAAATGTATTTTTGAGAAATAGTTTTGAGTTGTTAGTATTTACAGAGTCAGAGTCACTAAAGTCTATATACACCCCCCAATATACACAGATCTAGCACGATACTTATATTTTCGAAAATACAACTTTATTTTCGTAATTATCTTAGACAATAATTCATATCTAATAAAGAAAATTATGAACATATTCATTAAAATATATCAAAAATAAACAAAATATGAAATTATATAGTCACGAAAGTCTACATACAGGGACAGAACAACACAATTTTCAATAATTAATAAGCAAAAATGTAATGTTAATATTTTGTAGGACCTCCCTTTGAAGCAATAACTGCCTGCATTCGGTTTGGCATTGACATAACAAGATTCTTCGTCGTCTCAGGTGAAATTTGGGTCCAGGCATGTTCTATGGCCTTCCTCAGAGTTTCCTTGCTGGTTATTGCTTGTTGCCGAACTCTTCTATCAACTTCTTCCCAGAGGTGTTCGATGGGATTAAGGTCCGGCGACTGTGGCGGTGAATGCAGTTGTTTAGGCGTGCTGTAGAGCAGCCATTCCTTAACAATCTTAGCTGTGTGCTTCGGATCGTTGTTGAAAGACAAAGTTGCTCCTAAGTCCCAATTTTTGGACCGATGGGTGTAGATTGCTTTGTAGAATCTTTAAGTATCCAAATTTATTCATGTTGCCATCGATGAACACCAAATTGTCCACTCCAGTTGCCGCCATTGCGTTCCAAACCATTACACTACCTCCGCCGTGTTTCACAGTTGGAGTCAAATTCTCGGGGTTCATTGCTGTGGTTTTTTTCTCCAGACTTTTCCGCGGCCATCACTTTCAAACACGTTGAATTTGCTCTCATTGGTGAATACAACTGTTTCCCAAAAGTTAAAATCCTTGTCAACGTGTGCAGAAGCAAAATCAAGTCTCTTCTGTTGGTTCACAGATGAGATGAACGGTTTCTTTCTGGAAAGTCTGCCATTGTAACCGCCTGATCGAAGAATTCTACATAGTTTTTGGATGTACTTTCTTTCCACTTGCTGTTGCAATTTGATCCGCTAATTTTGGAGCACTAATTTTCGGATTTTGCTTCACTTTTCTTACTATGGCTCTTGATTTACGATCACTAAGCTTGTGTGGACGACCACATCGAGATTTGTTGAGCACATTTCCCCGCATAACGTAATTTCTATAGATTGTTTGCACAATTGACCGAGGTTTTTTTACAATTTTGTGTGGCAATTTCGGAATAAGATTTATTTTCACCTTTCACCTTTACGATCAGATTTCGAAGTTCTAAAGATGTTTCCTTTCCCTGGCTCATTTTGTTGAAGTTACAATGTTGAAAAATCGCGGAACATGAAGATTAGAATATAGAACAATACGTGTCACCTCAAACTAAGGTGATCTTCGAAAAAAAATTCGTATGCAAAATTCTTATTATCAGCCAATCGAGTGTATGCAGACTTTTGTGACGTGACAATCGCTACACATTTCACAAAATTTCCCAGTAATTATTATTTCTGAATTTTTTTACTGTGAAAAGCATATTTTTTCGCTGAATTTGAAAGATCGATATAATTTTTCATATTGAAACTTAATCAGTTTTAGAGAACCCTATTTTGATAGGTGTATGTAGACTTTTGTGACTGACTGTAGTTTTATTATTTTCCCAATAATCACAAATCAAAATTATTTGACGGCACGTCTATACCTCATTACACATTTCTTTAGAAAAAATGGCACGTTGATTCATTAAGGTTCGCCACCCTTGATATATACGCTAACGTGAATCTGCTTTAGATCGTATGAACTTATGTGTATGTTTTGTGTTTTTAGCCACAGGCGTTAAAGCCATTTATATACGTCATCCTCTGAGGTCTTTCAGGGAGGTAGGGCCATCTACTGTGGCAGTAGTAATTTCAGTTACACTTCAAGCAGAAACCCCGTAGAAAATATTTTTCCGAAAGCCAGATAATTTACGATGATCCAGGATGGCAGCGTGTCGGCGAAAACGCAAATGGTTACACCAGATAAAGTCGAGAAAACTTTCACAAATAAGGAATCAAGAGATCAATTTTGTGATGCAAAAAGCGATGATGAAGGTAGAAACAATCGCCAGAAACAAGGTTTGGTTCCTGGAGGGGAGAAAACAATGAAAAACAAAGAAAGTGAAATGAATGCTTTTAAAGCATATTCACTTGTCCTGAATAAAAGAATTTTTTTTTTTAGATTGTCAAAAAAACTTATCACCTAGGGCAGTGGTCGGCAAACTTATTAGCCAAAGAGCCAAATATGAACATTACAGCAATTTAAAAAAAAAAATGGGAGCCAAATCTGCTTGTTTAGTAAACTTTTATTACACTGAATAATTAGTACACTAAATAAAACTAAATTCCATACTTAATAAATATTTATTAATGCGAACAATGTGCTTGCATCTCCTTGTAAAGTTTGAGTAAGTCAGGTTTGTATGTTGTTGTTTTTAATTTTAGGCATTGATTCCAAGTTCTCATCGATAAGACGACTTCTCAGTTTACTCTTGATAACGTTCATGCTTGAAAAAGATTGTTCGCATATATATGTAGAACCGAAAAGAGAAAGAACAGCAAACGCGAGCTTTTTCAGCTGATCGTAAGAGTCAGGAATACTATTCCAAGCGTTGAAAATGATCATGTCTTCCTTCTTCAGGTCATTCAAAAAGCAGACCACTTGTGTTGTGAACTAAGATCACATTTCCTCTTCTCCAATATTTCCAGTTCAACACAAAGACGTTCGAATTTAGAGCGCCATATCTCCTTGTTTTTTAAATCCAGCAATTGTATTTCAAAGCTACCAATGTCAATTTCAAAAGGAGAAAATTTCAACTCGGTTATCGTAGCATTAAGAGGATTTTTGACGAATACTAGTTGCTCTGTTGTTTTTAAATTCCTGAAACCTGTTGAGAAATGCTTCCCTCATATTTAAAATTATTGTTTTAAAATGGTGTGTTTATTAATAGAGGAATTATATATATTTTCCTGGCGATGCTTCAGCAGGCTCGGAAAGAGAAACAATGTTTCTCTTTCAAAATCCTGAGCAAAAATGGATAATTTGTTTTCGAATGTTATTACTTCTTCTAATATCGAAAAAATTGTTTCTTTTCCCTTGTAGTTTACAATTAAGCTGATTTAGACGAGACGTAACGTCTACCATGAAATAAAAGTTTTGGATCCATTGATCGTCTGTTAGTTCTGGATAGTGAACGCCCTTCTCAAGAAGAAATGCTTTGATTTCCGGAAAAAGGGACGCGAAACGTTTTAAAACGTTCCCTTTTGATAACCAACGTACCTTGTTATGAAGCAGAAGATCACCGTACTCACTTTCCATTTCAAATAAGAATTCTTTGAAATGGCGATGTTTAAGAGCTTTAGCTAAAATGGAGTTGATAATGGTAATCACTAATTCCATAACTTTACAAATTTCATCCGGAAATGTTTGCACACAAAGCGCTTCTTGGTGAATGATACAATGGTAAACAAGTATCTCGTGATTTATTTTTTCTTTCAAAATAGCTACAAACCCTTTTCTTAGCAGGTCATAATTTTGGCCCCATCTGTTGAAGTCGACACAATTTTATCGAGGGGAATATGATGTTTATCCATACTCTCAATTACAGCATTTGAGATATCTTCTTTACGCGTCTGACCTTTGGGTAGCAATAATCCTAAAAGTTCTTCTTTAGGGCCTGAATGAGACATAAATCTTACAAAAAGTGAAACTTGCGCTGTATTATTTATGTCACAAGACTCGTCAACTGTTATTGACAAAGTCGAAACCAATTTCAGATCTTCGATATGCTGGGTGGTTATATTTGAACACATTTTAATTGTTCTATCTTTAACGGTTTTGGCAGACAATGGTAACTCTTTAATTCTTTTCAGAATATCTGCTTTGTTTTTAAAATCCTGAAATAGCTCTTCGGATGCACTTATAAGACAATTTTTTATGTATTCGCCGTCTGTGTACGGTTTCTCTCTCTTAGCACTCTCTTGGCTAAAAACAAAACTTGCCATATTAATATTGCTGGAGGATTGCATCCAGTTATTAAACACAGAAGTTGACGACTCTTGACTCTTCTGAAGTTCCTCAACTGCTTTCTTCCTTGCATCACCGGTAGGATATTAAATGCTAAATGACACACATACTTTCTTCTAAAGTGTCTCTCTAAATTTGATTTCTTGTTATGCGCGAATTTCTCCTTACAAATAAGACATGTCGGAAGTCCATTCAAGTTTTGAATAAACGCAAAATTCTTGGTCCACTCAACTTTAAATTCGCAATTTTCATCTTCCGTTTTTCTTTGCTTTTTTTTTGGTAGCCAAGTTAATTGGTGTGCTTATAAAAATATTCCAAATATATTTTTTTCTTAAACCACCAGTACAAAACTATTATCATTATTAAATTGATGAAAATAAAAAATCTTTTTAAAAAATGCAATTTCATTAATATATGTAACAGCTTTAAAGAGGAAAAAAAATTTTTTTCCATCATCAGAATAACAAAATTTTTAATATGACCAAAAAAAATGGAAGATAACTTCCGACATTTGAACAATTAGAAGTTATCGAAAAATCGATTACAAATATTGTACCGGATCCACAAAAATATATAGCAGGTGTAATAAAAAGGTATAAAAGTACCTGTAAGATGTGCAGCTAGATTGAAAAATACATCTTTTTAATAAGACAGGGCAACGGTAGATAAAACAAAACTGTTCCCACTGCAACTGCTGGTCTGTGATGCCAATTTGTATCCCCACTACTGTAGAAAAAGTATGCGCGCGCATGCTTGTGGTACCTTTGTATCACA
Source organism: Trichonephila inaurata madagascariensis (assembly GCA_019973955.1). Lineage (NCBI taxonomy): Eukaryota > Metazoa > Arthropoda > Arachnida > Araneae > Nephilidae > Trichonephila > Trichonephila inaurata. Next base: position 66,420 of record BMAV01005189.1, read on the forward strand.
CCGGAGTACGCCGAAAACATACGAACAATTTCAGCAGGTAGCTTGTACATGGTTTGTGTTTACGTTTACGAAAACCAATAAAATTAAACTTGATGTTCGTTACGTATTTTTACAATATAAAATTTTAATTATCTATCTATCTTTTAACTTAAACAAAAAATTAAACATGTTCTCGATTTATAAAAAAATTTTAATTTACCAAAATAAGATGTAATTTTTTTCTTACTAAGTTTTTTTAAATGAAAATATTACTGCGCCTTCCTTGGATATTTGTGCCGGAGCCGCACTTAAGGAGCCAGAGAGCCACATGCGGCTCTTTGCCGACCACTGACCTAGGGTTATCAATCAGAAAATTAACCACTACCACTCAAAGGTTTAATAAACACTTTCTCACTAACCGAACCAACAACCAATGATTTAAAAGTGGGAGTGAGCGTGTTGGATTACAGTTCATTAGAAGGATATAAATGAGGTTTGGATGTGTTATTTTTAAATTGACTGTACTTTATAAGCTATTTCTCTTACAATGAAAAATAAGCCGCACGAGAGAAAACAGAAGAGAAGTAACTCACCTTGACGCAGAAGAGCAGCGAGACGGGGAATGTGATGATGATGATGAGGTAGGAGAAGCAGGTGATGAGCAGGGCGCACAGGCCCGGGCCCTCGTTCGTGTTCGCTGAAGAAAAGAGAAACTTCTTTGAAACATGGCATCCAATACATAAAACTTCACATTCCATTCATTAAAAGAAAAAC
>BMAV01005189.1:74316-96189 GCA_019973955.1 Trichonephila inaurata madagascariensis
CCCCCCCCCCCCCACAGTGCCCACGAACCTCTTTTAGTGCGAAAAACTTGGCCATTAGCTCCCAAGTGGAATAACTTAAATTCAACTTCGGCCTCATCCGCGATCGTCTCGACTTTTACTATGTGACGCCTGTCATCACTTGCACTTTATGTACTTATCCAAAAATTTTATTCTAGAATTTTTACTCTAAAGTTTTTAATACGTAAGAATCATTACTGATTTATTTTAACCATCATAATAATGAAATGGGGTTATAAATGTTTTAGTTTATATTAAACCTTTCGTGGACTTCTTAACGTTGTCCAAGGCCTCTCGAATAAATTTAATTTTCCGCGGACCCCTTCAGGACTCACAGGAACCTCCAGGGGTCCGGAGGAACCTATGCTTTAGATGAAGGTTGAAGCCGTGTTTGTTTTTACCGTTTGTGGAAACAGGCCGCTGTTATTAAATGTTCAAGCTTACAGATGGTTAATTTTAAAAAAATATAATATTGTGTGGTAGAGTCAACAATAATAAAATGGATTGGATAACATTGGCATTTTGTACAATAATTACTCGATCGTAGACTGAATGTTTGTGCACTATACTCCGTTTAAACAAAACTGGTGTTCAAAAGTAATTATCCAACCAAACATCATAGTGGAAATCGATCGTAAGTTACGGAGATTCTAATTGAGGTAGAAGATTTTCACTAAAATTTTTTTTTTTTTTTTTTTCAAATTCAATGCAAGCAAAAAATATTTCTTTCGATATTTTGTCATTATTTTCACAGTTTTCTTGAAATTTGCGTTTCCCTACGATGGGTACAGGTATCTCAGATAGTTCAAGAATCTTTAATTGAGAGAGAATAAGTGGAGATTTGATTCGATTTTTTACTAACGTCACTCTTTGAAGATGGATGAGGCTATTGGCGACAAACCTAGCTATCTCGAACTTCTTTTAAGGGGGACACCTGAACTGGTATCTCACTCTCCTAACTTCCACACTACTTCTGTGACCGCGATAGCCTGGTAGTTAAGGTCACGAACTCGTATCTGGTGTGTCATGAGTTCGAACTTTAGTGCCGCTGATGACCCGCCATGTAAAGGAAGCCGATGCACGTTAAATCTGTCGAGGCTTAAAGTCATGGGGGTTGTGGTAGTTTGGAGAGGGGGTGCCAGTGCAGCTGTCCTCCTCGTCACTTGTCACATTTGAAAATGACGAGATTCGTCACCAATAGCACTCGCGTTTGTTCAGAATGCGACGTTAATAAACATTCACGCCACACCATGCTCACGAAGAGCCTAACAGTTTGACTTGGTCCATGGATTCGAACCCCCAATTCGATTTAAACAACACTAGATACGAGTTCACGCTTTATGAATATCAGATTGTGGCTGGCCTTGACGTGAGTTCGATCCCAGTACCACTAAAGACTCACCGTGTAGGGGAGCGATGCACGCTAAATCTGTCGAGAGCTCAAACGTCCTCTCGTTGGTGTGGTGACGTGGTCCGTCGCCAAAAGCCCTCGTGTAGCTGAACAGTGCGACATTAATATTCCCTCACACACGCTTTATGATTTATGGAAACTTCCAATTTTATTTTGTATTTATAAGTTGCAAAATTCTATACCATTAGTAGGAAATTAAATTCGCATGACAGAAAATATTGGGCTCGACTTACTCCGAAAACTGTACAGTTGGCGCTGCCATCTGAATGTATATGAAAAAAAGAACTTAATAAGTAAAGGAGGCGGTAAAATGTTAACGAACATGGGACTGAGACAAAAATGGTGTGAAACAAAAGTTAGTGTATATGGTTTTTTTAACTGTTGTGTATTGTTTTATGTAGAGAATGGCGTTATCATGTTAAAATAAAAAGTTGGCCACTACAAATTGCCTGGATTTTATTTGCATGAGCAAGTCGAGGAAATTTTTTGAAAAAATCGAAACTTAGAATAGGTGAAGGAATGATTCAACCAAAAATGGCAAGACCTGAACGAGTTTAAATGGAAAATTAAAAATTATCTAAAGTCTAAAATAAATTCGATTATATCCATAATGAATCACCATAGCAGTATTTAAAGCTTTTCTTGTTTAAGGAGCTCTCTTTAGCGCAGTTTACAGCAACAAAATATTCTCTTCATTACGTCAAAGAACGCCGTCATATACTTAATTAGAAAATAAAGTTGACTTCTTTTCTATATTACAAATCCAATTTTGAAGAAAAATGAATGGGGAACTTATCTATTCTACTTGCTGAAAAAAATAAAATAAATAAATACAAATCCTTAATAATAATAGAAACACCAAAGGAAGAATTTTACCATTCGAAAAAATTCGTAGAGAGAGGGTGGTTGATCATTTAGTTTGGGGAGGAAGCAGGGGCGGCGACTGTCATTAAACTCGGCAGTGAGTCAGAGAGAGATGGCGATAAAGCCATTTTATAAATAGAGTACACGGAGAGAAGGGTCTCAAAATGAAATAAACTTTTCTCACTCGAAGCCAGCAATTGTTTCTTTTTTTCCTCCCCTCCGACAAGTCCTCGCGTTAGGGCACACGTCACACAACTCAACTCTATTAGATTATAATGAACAGATTTTTTTCCGTAAACGCGTTTTAAATTGACAATCCTGAAGAAAAACAAAAGAATCATAAAAATTATAGTTTAAAAACCCCCGAAGAAACACCCTTTTATAGTTATTCGAACTAAGTTGCAACTTAATTTTTTTAGTCGCCAAATCTGGAAATAGGATCTGAAATGAGTCGCCAGATGTGGGATGGGATCTGAAAATGGAAAATCCTTAATCCTGATGATCCTGATCAGGACAATAGAACAAAATTATTAAATTATTATATTATCATCGATCCTGGACAAGTGAGTAAAATTTCGAATTAATCTCTGACCTTTTAAAGTGGGTAAAAATCGAGTTCAAAGATTCCGCTACATACAAGTGAAGCTTATAAAAGGGTGTTATTATAAAGCCGGCACAAAATGATGCGAGTACTTACTTCAAATCCTAGATAGAACACTTAATTCTTAAGCAAGGTATAAAAAAAAAGTATACGGTTGATCACAGGGATGGATTTCGCAGCTGACAATTTTCAACTTCAGTTTTGATGCTGCTAAAACTGGAGCAGTGAGTATTGCTGCGAAGTCAAACGAAACTGAATCTTCAAATTCCTCACGTGGTGTACGGAGTATGTTAGGAGAGTGAGATATTAATTTAAGTCATGCCCTTACACCAGTGTTTCTCAAACTGTAGGGCGCGCCCCCCCAGGGGGGCGTGATAACCCTACAAGGGGGGGGCGAGTATATCGAAAAGTCGAAAACAAACATTATTTTTAAAAAATTATTAATTTATTGAAAGGAAGAGCAGAAAAAATAATACATTAACATAATAAAAAATAAAATACATACACATTTGCTCTGATATAGTACACTTATAATGTATCAGTACTGCACTAAGTACTAAGTCAAGAACAAGTTTAGCAAATACCAGTGACTCCATGGGCACGTCACCAAATTATATACAAATATAATTTGTACGGTTTATAATTAAAGTCGTATTGTAGCCTTAGAGTAAAAGTATATTATTATTGAATTCGATACATTATTATTGTTTGTAAAGGGAGCGCAATGATTGAAAATTGGGTCGCGAGTATAGAAAGTTTGAGAAGCACTGACTTACACCTTGATCGAGGGTACAGGGCCTTATCTTCTACAGATACCGTAAAATCCGGCGAATAACGCGCATTTTTAACACAAATAAAATCGTAAGCTTCATAAGCAGGGAATAAAAATTATATAATTTTATAAAAATAAAAAAAGAAATAAACACGGAAAAAAATTATAATTTCTTCAAAGATTGAAAAACAGTGTTTATTTAAAAGAAACTACATAACTTATGAATTTGGATTGTACTTCTAGAAATTATACAATTTTTTCAAAAGCCTGGGACAATATCTCGAATAGACGACTTCAAAACATAAGAGCATTTCACACGTACAATTCGTAAAAAAGAGGGGGCACGTTATATCTAAAAATTCAGCTATTCAGCTTGAGGTACTCCTTGAGTACGAACCCCAAGGCGCCCGAGCGATCTTTCTTCAAGAGTAGGCACGAAGGAGGGAGTGAGACAGAGTTCGCATAAAAAGCAACGTGAAGGTTACCTCTTAATTTTGAGCCTCGATCAAGTGATGAGGACGGCACCTGGGCTGGAACACCCTGTCCTAACTACTACACCACACCAATGAGAGGACTACTTTGGACATCTACAGACTTAACGCTCTTCACGGTGAGTCATCAGGGGCACTAGGGTTCGAACTTATGCAGGCAGTCACTCCTTTACAATAACCACTAAGGTATCCCAGCCATGGCAAACACGAGTGACACGCTTCTGAAAAACCATTACGATCTTTCCTTGTTTCTTATTCTTTTTCTCAAACTTTCATCCCTATTTATCTTCCTAGTCTTGATTTTAAATGCAGGGTTTTTTCTTAAAGTGACAAACATTTGGTGCTACTCGTCCAAATATGGCCAAAGATTTTAACTTCACCATTCAATCAAGAAGCTTATAATTACATAAGGTCTTTGTTAATGCTTGAGAGGACAGTTGGATTAAAAAGATGTTCGAACATTTGACTATTTATAAGCCATTTGATGACAAAAATTTGTATATTCGGTGTGGAGTATTCTTTTCTTTTATTTTTTGAATCCAACATGTTTTTAAGAATGATTAAAAATATATTGCAGAAAACAAATCGCGCAGTTGTGTTAAGAATACACCAAAATCCCCAAAACGAGTTGGCAAGTTCAAAAGTTGAGAAATTTAAATTCTCATTATATATATATATTTTAAAAGCGCTTATGAGTCATCTTTAAGTCACGTCATTGAGTCGGGACAGTTTTTCCTTTTGAAGGCTACATTTCTACGACAATAAACTGGATCAATAATATATAATCTGGTTTTACCTTAACATCTGCTCATGAACTCATTGCCTAAGGTCATGAAAACTGAGATCGGCACAGTAGGCCTTGGTCCTCATGGGCAGTTGCCCCACTGAATTCAGTTTAGTTAATAATTTTTTTAATCAATCGAAGAAAGCAAAAACTCTCTCGATCTACAAGACGAACATTTAGGGATAACAATGTTGGTCATTTTTATTTACAATGCGTGATTTAAACGCTTTATATCTCTACTTAGTTGTGTATCAAATACATAATTTAGTTGTGATTTTTGAACAGAAAAGTGTTGGTGGAATTTTTTCAAGACCATTTCTCCTGAATCCTTCAAAAGTTACTTAACATCGGGCTCTTTCTATTTTAAAACTTACGCAACGAAGAGAGATGGTCAACCCCTCCATTCTTATTTCAGGAACACCAGAGATGGGGGGGGGGTTGAAACCCCAAAAATGATGAATGATGATGACAGCGGCGGAGGGTCGAAAGGGTGAACCTATTTTTGGATGCCTTTATTACCTGGAGAGGGAGGGGCTCCTCTCAGAAATAGTCTTCCCCGCGACAATCGGAGGCCACTTGCCAGCCAGGAATGTCGCCTGCGGGGGACCTGTTGCCACCCAATTGTTGATAAACAGTCTCTCATTATATCGCTGACTGACAGATCATTCCTGCAGTCACAGGTGACGTCGTTAATGAAATGCTTTGAAACAGTCAAAGTGCTGACGAGTGGGGAAAAGGCTTAACCCATCTCTACAACCTTTTTCTCATCTGAAGGCGCATCGCAATAAAGTCAGTCCCATTTAAATATGTTATGGATCTGCATTCACTCTTATCTTATCCACAATGGCCATTTCTGGAACGTGATGCATAAAATTCGAAACGTCACCGAAAAAAAAAAATGATGTACATAAATATGTTGCAGTCGAATCAAACTTATCGACAAATACAGATGTGCGAAGAAGAGTAGATAGCCCGCGCAAAAAAAGTTCTAGATCATAAAGATTTTGTCAAATTGTTTGCTTGTAGTGATTTCTGAAAAGAGGCTCATCCGATGGTATTTTCTTGTGAGTGTTTCAAAACACACAAGACAGATATTAAAACTCTAAAACTGTTGAATTTGATTAAAGTTTTCTTCGTGAACGTGCGTTTCGTCCAATCCAACTACTACAAGATTGAAAAAAAGTTTTTGAGATTACTTTGTCTTTAAATCTCTCGTACACCCTCTATATTGAATTCGCGAAATTAATGTTGCTTCAAATAGAATTTTTTAAATTTCATTTTCAAATGTGTCATTCATTGTTTATATTTCAATTCGATCAAAGAAAGGATGAATGAGTGTTTATAAACGTTAAACGTTGCACCATAAAGCAACACGACGCCTGTTTTCCACGGACCTAGCCAGTTTGAACCATGGTCAGGAGACGAGTACGATACTTGGCTGGCATCCCCACTCTTTCTTCTACACTTCGCCAACGGGAGGACATTGAGTCTCGACAGATTTCTTTTGTGGTAACTGGATTAAAACCCTTGACACTTTGGCCACGAATTTGCGACCCTGACCACTAGGCTAGAACGGCCTTAGCTTAACAAAGAGAGTGACTTTGAAAACAACCCTTATAAATACAGTTTGTCCCAGGATTATTGGGTCAAATTTTAAGGAGAGGTGGGGGGTATCAAAAGGAATTAGATTTGCACAGCAAAATCCATGGTCAGAAGCATCTTCGGTGGGTGATAGGTGGCGTTGTTGACAAGAGCATTGAGGAGAACAGACCTGTATTTTCGAAGTCATGTGAGCTGCCATCGCCCGTAGATCAGTATGGAACGTATTACAAGTACCAAGCTGGCAGGAATGCACTTGATTTACAGATTGGCAGAAAGAAATACACGAGCACCAGAAAGATTGTACCGTGAAAGGTAGGCACAGAGAGATGCACCGGATGTCCCAATTTGTATGAATATGGATCATTACGAGGTTCTATTCTTCTCTATTTCAATTTTATCGAATCTCCCCTTGGAGATACCAAAAAGATTAAAATTAAAATGTCTCTAGGGAGAGATGGTATAAAAAATAGAATGCTTAAGAAATCTAACTCCTTTCTCAATTATTAAAATTACACAAACATTATTATTGATATTCTAAATATCAATTACTTTCCAAATGCCTGGAAAACTGCATCGGTTGTTTCTATTTTAAACCTGGTAAGGATCCTATCCTTGCCAACATTACAGGCCGAGGCCAATCTCTCTACTACCAGTTCTCAGTAAACTGGGGGGAGGGGGATCATCCTTGATAGATTATGTGGCCATCTTAATCAAAATCAAATATTAATTCCGGAGCAGCATGGCTTTTGGCCACAGCTCTCCACCACCCAACAGTTACTCAGAACAGTAGAGTTCATTAAATCTGGCCACAAAAAGAAAATGTACTCCAGTACAGTATTTCTAGCCATACAAAAAGCATTCGACCGCGTCTGACATACAGGTCTTATCTATACACTAGTTCAATACAAAAGGACAACTCCATTAATTATCCTGAGCAATTCCTACCTTTCCGATAGAACTTTTTCTGTCAAAACTAATAATACTAGAAAAATTTCTGCTGGAGTCCCCCAAGGGTTTCTTCTTTCTCCTACGCTCTTCAACATCTACGTCAATGACATTCCCGCTACTAACAACACTGAAATTTGCATGTATGCTGACGATACAGCGATACTTTGTCAGCACAAAGAACCAGCCTTCATCTCATACATGATCACACGCTTGACCACCGGTTTACTACGTAGAAAATAGACATCAAAACAGAAGACATACTTTTCGCTAGATACAAAAAAGTACCAAATATCTGCAACAGAGAGAATAGCATCCTGGTCTAATCAAGCTAAATATCAAGGAATTATATCCTTGATAAAATTGTCACTTTTAAACAATATGTAACTTTTATTAGAGAAAAATTTTAAAAAAAGCTGCACATATATATATATACTCTACCCCTTATAATTTTTTAGCAAATCAAAATTAAGAAATAGAAACAAAATGCTTATCTACTCAATGATTCTAAAACTGATCCTGACCTACGCTTCGCCTGTTTGGGGACATGCAGCAAAGACCCCTATTAATTATTTAGAACGTTTAACTGTCAGGCAAATTCTTCTCTCTAACGTTCTCTGGGGTATGAGGACCTCAGAGCTGCGTGAGTGAGTGAATATTAACGTCGCACTGTTCAGCTACACGAGGGCTTTGGGCGTCATTTTTAACCATGGTCAAGGGACGTGGACGACCCCCTCTCCTAACTACCACACCGCACCAACGGGAGGACATTTCAGCTCTCGACAGATTGCCCTACACGGCGGGTCTTTAGCCAGCCATGATCCACTGGACTACCGCAGCCCCTCAGAGCTATCAGACAAACGATCAGGAGAAGTGCTGCCAACTTCTTTAATAAAATTGACAATACCTTGATCACTAGCATCGAAAAATATACTCCTGATATTAATTTCCACAGACTCAGATCTATCCCAATCGATACTGCTTTTCTTTCATTTCTAAATATGCTTCTCTTTTATCTCTATATTATTTTTCTTTTAATTTTGTTCTTAAATTATCATTTAGTACTCACTGATTGGTCAAACTTCTCACCTAAACTTAATAGGGTTGCGGTAGCCCAGTGGTTAAGGTATCGGATCATGGCAGGCATGTCATGAGTTCGAGCCTAGTACCACTAAAACCCCGCCGTGTAGAGCAGCGATGCACGCTAAATCTGTCGAGAGCTGAAAAGTCCTCCCGTTGGTGTGGTGTGGTAGTTAGGAGAGGGGGGTGCCAGCTCAGGTGTCGTCCACGTCACTTGACCATATGATTTTATTTTATAAGACCTCTAATTAGCTTTATAAAAATACCAAGTTTATTATTTTACGTTCACTTGAACAAAACTACAAGTGTTTTAGTAAAAGCAGATGTCCTTACTTTACGCAAGGTGTCATACTTTAAAAATGCGAAATGTGTTTTTTTGAAAATGCTCAAACGAGGGACAGCGATTGCTAAAAAAGTTTTTAAAATAACTAACTGTGTGAAGTTTTTTTGTGTATGTTCTGTAAAATAGTAGAAGTGTTTTAACCTTCAGGTTTATCAATCACCGTTTTATTTCAAAATTTATAGTCCCTTTTGTGAATATAATCACTGTTCTTTTAAGCAATTTCATATAATAACTAAGATAAAGTGCTCTAGTTTTTGTAAAAATTAAAATATCTCTTATTCTGATGGTCCTTTCAGAAACAAATAGCAAAGCAATTCATCGGAATTGAAAATTTGTTCATAAATTTTTGGTGCAGAACGGGCCCCGTTTATGTTCTTTTTTTGTAAATATTTACCAATTTCTTCCCATTTTAGTAATAATAATTTCTTTTTCTCTTCTTAATTTTAGAGTATTTGTCTTAAAATGCACTAAATAAATCTAAAAACTACAAAAAAATTCGTATATCTCCATTTTTTAAAAAGAAAGTTGTCGCTAGTAGTTGGACTCCTTTACTGCAACCGGATTGGCTACGCATCCCACTCCCATCACACGCGATTTTTTTCATATCAAATTTATTTCTCTTTTTATTTCAGTTTTTTAAAAAGGGCAATTTGAAAGCTTTTTATGTCCTGAAAGGAACTAAGTGCTCCTACCTGTGGCGTGCCTCGGCACCCACCTATTCCTCTTAACTGGAACCAACTGGCGAGCAGAGAGAAGTGAACTGATATGAACGGACTCTCGCGCCAACTTCTCTCTCTGACTCGCACGAGGCAAGACGTGTTCTCCTTTATTCAATTTCCATGTTTCAACCTAAGTAATTAGTAATTCTTATAATATTTTATAATGCTGTAAATTAAAAATATGTTTAACCTTTTTTATCATTCATTTTTATTATTTAATAAACCTTAAATAGATTCTCACTTCACACCTTACTACCCACCAAAATACAAACTTCAATTGCCAGGTATAGCGAGAGACTCGAACTCCCAGTTTTGACGAGTAAGCATTTCAGATGATCTCAGTCTGTACAGAAGCACTAGGATGAAGACTTGAAGCCCATTCCCAGTGATTATATAAGACTTTCAAGACACGGTTTCCTAATGGTCCACACTGAATAAATACAGACAGCTGTAACCTTGGACGAGTTTCGAGCGATGTTTCGTGATAGATGAATTTTTGATTGAATGAGGATATTTGTCTTATCAGAACTCCGAGGAGTTATTTTATTTTCTATTTTGGAATTTATAAGTATCTATGGAATGTCATCGCTCTACCGGTTAAAAAAGGAATTTAGGTTACTTAATCATACTAGAATATAATAATCAGTTCTCAGTACCTTTTTTTTTAATTTAGACAACATATATGGTTATTTTCATAAAAGTTTAAATAATTTCCTTTTTAAAAAATTTATAAACTTTACTAAAAATTTTGAATTTTTAATACAATTATTATAAGCAATTCCATAAATATAAATGTTTGCATTTAAGTTTATGACAGTTGTTTGTTTATGGAACTTTTTCACTTGACCTTTTTTTGTTTATTGAAACTTTTTCATTTATGAGGAGAATCGATCAATAAATTAGCATTAATTAAAAATTAATATATATCTATTTATTATTATCTATTATTTTATAATTAATTTATAGCGTTTTTTGCGTGTAATATTTTCTGTAATTCTCTCTGCATAATTTTCTCCAAATTTCTAAGAGTAACTTTAATACATTTTTTAACATAATCACTTCTAAAGTTACCTTAAGTCATTATGTCTCTGCCAGAATTGTAGCTTGAAAGCAATTACATATTTTCAAGAAATATTAAAATGATTATTCGAAAAATTAAAGAAGATTCATTATGGCGCTTACAAAAAGATATAATATAATGTATATATATCAAACATTAAAATAATATGTCCAATATATTAAATTGATCAATCTAGGCTCAACTGACAGTTTGTGTGTTTTTATATAACACTCAGTACTATTAGAAGCCAATCTCTTTTTTAAAAACTTTTAGTGCATCAAACTGTGAAAAAGAAAAATACATATTTTTTTTACTAATAAGAACTAAGTATGTATTAAACTGACATATTTTTAAAGTTTTATTTTTTAACGTTGAAAGATTATCCTTAAAAGGTTATGGGAAAGATTTTTCTTTTTGTGACACAAGCAGCAAATCTTATTTTAAATAATTCCAAACGTTTTTTTTTTAATTGATGTCATCATGCTTAGAGCAAAAATAAGTAAAAAAGAAAAGTAAAATAAAACCTGCCATTTTTTTTATTTAAATATAAAATGAGATAACATTAAAAAAAATCAGAAAAATAGAGTAAAAATGGAAAAAAGTCACTCCCTTTCCTTTTTTATCATTCTAAAAAAGAAAGAAAAAAAAAAGATTTAAATATATATATATATATTTTTGGTAAAACTTCACACTTCGTTGCGTCACTTTCTTTGCAACCCTCCCTGTCGTTTCCCTTTCAATATTAATGAGACATTTTTCTTTCGTGCAGAAATATTCGTACACAATGAAAGGGTACAGAACAAAATGACTTTTTTCTTCCGCTAGTGAAATCAAAAATTCCTATTTCTATTCCGCTCATGGGGGCACGCACAAAAGAGAACTCATTATAACTCTAAAGTTTTAAAAATTTGGTTTATTAGATATATTGCCACTTGTGCAACCGCTAATAACAGTCTTGAAAACTCAGAAATAAATTCTTAGTCATATGGGATTGTAGGTTTCATATTAATCAGATTTTTCTCTGAAATCTGTGTCTCAGGCAGATAAACAGTAAAATATTCTGCGTTTAACTTTCTGATTTTTTCATTAAAGCTCCTTACTATGGTTCTAATAGTCCTCTTAAGGGTGCATGATGCAATATTAATGATAATTTTAAACAAACTACAAGAAAAAAACTTTAATGCCTTAAATTTCCACAGAATGATTTTAAAACGGATGAATAGAAAATAAAATTAAACGTTTTTCCTGACAAAAATAACAAATGTTTCACAACTAATACTTAAAAGTGAATATAATAACATTTATTTACATTCACATAAGACTGGTAGAGGGGGGGGGGCCCGGCAAAGAGCTTTTTTGTCGCCTTTCAAAACAGTTTGTAAACAAAATATGACTAAAATTGCCACTATTTTATGTAACATTTATTGATTTTTTATGGCTCAGTATATATGCCTTTTCTGAAGTGCACAATGTATGCAATTATTTTAAAAGGTTCGTCCCTCTGTCATCCTTCTTTCTTACAATCCTCGAGCCAAAACAATTGACCACCTCTGCTTTGAGGTATTACTTTTAAGTTACAATTAATTGTCAGGCAGTTACTTTTTTTTAAAAAAAAAATTGCCCTTTCCTGTGTTTATTTCCATAATTTTTTTAAGCATAAAAAATAAAATTCTCCCCTTAATCTTGAATTATGCATCACTTGTGTTCTGCTTTAACTAGCTTCATGATCGTCAAGTCATGCCCTCGAACCTCTTCTCTACGGGGGAGCTGCCGTAGTTCGGAAACCGTGAATTAGTTGATTGAAATTAGAATGCACATCGTCAGTAATCTATAAAGCAGTATAGTTTTATTTCAAAGATGAAAAATAATTGCCGATGACGTTGTCTCTGAAAACCCGCGAACAGAAGTTCCTCGGCCCTTTGTTTAGATTCTTTCCTCCCCATTCTAAAACCAATGACGTAAAATAAAGGCGCCACTTAGAGAATGACTAAAGATTTACTACTCCTTTTAGCCCGAAGGCGTCATCTCCCGAGACAAAAGGCATCTCTTTTGGAGCGCGGACAGAGCTCTCTGGGGACGATGACAGGAAGCCCTCGGAGTGACGAAAGGGACACCTCTCTGCCGAAGATGCAATCCAGGCACGTGTTATTCATCCCCTTCCGTACTTGTTGGGTTCATCTTCATCGAATCCCTCGTAAAAAAAGATGAGACAAAACACATGGCACCGAGGTATATCCTTCTCTTCGAACTACCGTCAAGCGTTGTTATTATTATTATTATTGTAATCATTGATAATTTCTTTTTCACCCTCTGCTTTTTAAGTGACACAAGACAGATAGTTTTCTGAGTATTTTACTTTTTACTATATTATTGAGAAATTGTGTTTTTGTGTGCTAAGGGTTAAAAATTCTTTTCGATTCCTCTAATCACCCCATCAGGTAGTGAGATGCAAACAAGCCATTACAGTTAATCGTTATAGTTTCAAGAAAAAACTGATAGATGTGTGTTTTCGTGAAGATAAATTGACTGTTAATTAACGTCGCAATAGGAAGTTACACGAAAGCTTTTGAGAAAAGACCTCGCGTCATTTTGAATCAAGATCGAGTAACGAGGATGGCACTTGTGCTGTCACCTCACTCTCTCCACGCTAGTACTTTTAACACTTAACGTGGTTACATAGTAGATCGTAGAGCCGCCAAGATTCGAATCCACGACGTGACAGAAACACTTTCCGGAAGTGTGTGTGTGAGAGTTGTAGTAACGTCGCACTGTAAAGCTAATGCAGGTTTATTGGCGACGGAACTCGTAAATTTGAACCATGGTCAAGTGACGAGGCACGCCTTCTAACTTCCACATCACACCAACGGGAGGACGCTTGAGTTTTGTCAGATTTAACGTGCAGCGGCCCCCTCTACACGGCTGGTCTTCAGCGGCACTAGGCTTGAACTCATGACACACGCCAGTCACGAGTCTGTGACTTCAACCACTAAGCTACCTCGGCCGGCAACTATTCTGGACGGAAATGAACGCAGTAGGAAAAAAATTAGCATTGGAGAAAAGATAGCACTACTTTTTTTTTGTGAGTTTGCATCTTTTTGTTTCTGTTAACTCGAGTTGTAACTAAGAAATGTATATTCTACGCAAGAAAAAACTTGCGGCGGTATTCACCAAAGACCCATTTCCCGTCGGGAACGAGTGACGTTTCAACGGTCATGTAGTTTCTCTTGGGAAAGATCCCAGGGTGGACACCCCGGCGCTGATGTCCTAAGGGAAGTCAACCTCTGACCTCCCTTGATCTAGCCGACAGTAAGATGCCGACGCAGTTCCGACGACAGCCACCGGTTTCAAAATACACCGCGCGAAAGGGACTTGGACCAATAGAAGAATGGTTCCACCAAATACGTCCAAACAGAAATGACTACTCATCACGTGTCACTTTCGTGGGCGGGACGTATTTCATCTCAAAAGAGACTCTGGAATCGCGAGAACAGCCAGAGAGCGACACCAACGCAGAGAGATGATCTAACTCCGACAGTCTCTCCAATTCCAGTAGCTTTACCCGCATCTGCACCCCGGGACTTCCAATAGCCTTACCAGCACTTCTCCAGCTCGTTTCAACGTCGCCTTCAACATTCAGGTTTTATTATTGCCTGTAGCAGAGCATTACCGTCCCGGTAATACCACCGCGGCATTCTTGAAAGGAAAAAAAATGCTTCACAACGTGCTGAAGAGTGAATTACTTTTTGGACATCCTTCACAGATGTCATCAAAATTTATTTTCTGAAAAGAAAAAATTATACATGTTCCCTTTTTTAAAAAATCTTAATTGACATTTTCACAATCACCATTTTTCTGAAACTACAAAAAATACATCGTGGTTCACAAAGAAGTATACACTTTTCTGATGTTGTAAAACAGTAACAGTCAAAGACCTCAGGGAACCATAAAGTAGATGTGATTTTAAGATTTGTGTCTCGCCTCTGACGACAGGGATGCAGGCAATAGCCACACACGTGCGAGATTCCCCTCGTGCAGAAAGAAAATGTTCGGCCCCTTTTTTCCCGAGCAAACTATCCATATTTTGGATAGGTTAACTCTTTTGTTGATGCCGCAGTTGCAATACGATACTGACAACTTCATCCTCCAATTGAATGGTACACCAACACACGGGTCGGCCTACGTGTAAAGTGAGCTCGTTGAACATCTCCCTCACCATTGGATTGGACGAGCCGCGTACTACAACATGCCACTCAACCAGTGTCCTGACTTAACACCTTGTGATTTATTCCTTTGGAGGTACATAAGGTATTCATCCCTCCCCTTTCTGTTGATTTAGCGGTGCTAAAGCAACGCGTTTCCAGACACCATTGATGGACTTCAGATAACACGCGTTATTACCCATTCAATGTGTCTCGTGTGACTAAGAACATGGAGAACACATCTATGAACGCCTCTAACAAAACTTAAAATAATTCCATCAAATTCTGTTACGGGCAACTAATAATATCTGACACTGTTCTTGAATTATAGTGCATTGAAACTGTCTTTAGGAATTTCCCTGAATTATAATAAGTAAAGATAGCTCTTCAATTATAAGACAAATTAAAATGAAACTGCTACCAAATTTTTGTTTTAACTTGACAATTTTTGTTTAACTTCTACTTGTATGGGAATTTGAATTTAGAAATCAGCAAAGACAGACGAAAATAATAGGTACTCTTAATATAATTGTGAGTCTTTTTTTTTTCTTTTGTAAGTACTCAGATTGTTCTAAAAATGCCTATTTTCTCGTGGCCTATCTTTTTGAAGAAAACCACCAAATGACATTGATACTCAGCCATGAATTAACGTTGTATATTTTATACTCTTCTCTCATTTCTTCAATTCTCATATATAATTCCGCTTAAAATTTTTGCATTACAATAAATTTACACAAAGATCAAATTTATAATCAGGTCATCATCTCCATAAACAAAAACTCATTAAAAATTTCAAAAATAAAATAGGATTTCCTAAAACTTTGTCTACGGTAAAATTTAAACAATTAAGAATATGAATCATATATTCAAATAGATTAATACGTAACTCAATCATTGCATTTAAATATTTATTTATTATTTTTCTAGACTAGAGTTTATTATAGAACTTATAGCTATATATATCGATGTAATCTTCAAAATAATAAGTGTTCCAGAGAACTCCTCTTCTGTAATAAAACACTCAAATTTTTCTAAGATGCATTGAATGCCCCACAAATGCTCAAAACAATGAGGAACACAAAAATGTTCTCCATTTAAAAACTTGAGTAGGAATACTTTTTATCTTATGATTCAAAAATAACTTTGCCAAAACAAAAAGCTCTTCGTGAATTCAATATTCTTTGAGCATTATTAAAACTGATGTATACGAGAGAATCTTTTAAAAATTAATCTCGTGTGAAAGTAAAGTGAGAATCGAACTAATTTATTTGGTATTCATATAAAAAACAGATTACAGTCTTAACAATTTTAAATAAATTTGCTAACATTTGTTTTTAAGGAAGCTAACGCATGTTTTTCCAATAAATGAAAAATATTTCGATCAATATTTTTAACTTAAAAAATTCTTGACAATGCTGGGATTTTTCCATCTTCCTTTTAATTCACAAAGATTTTTTTTCCCGTTTTATTTATGAATGCTACGTAAATCAATAAATATCATTAATATTTAATCGTTAATATTTGGAAAAACATTGAAAAAAGTAAATAGCTTAAGAAATTTTGTTTGCTACAAAAGATGAAGCTGCTATAAGAGTAGGATTCACATTGATAATTAGTTAATTTTATTGGAGATTGAAAAGGAGAAAAAATGGATTTTCGCTCAAGTTGTCCTCGAATAATTTCATTGTAAATCGGGATGCAATTTGTTCCAGAATTTTCTGAACGAAAAAGGCTCCAGCATCAAAGTCAAATTTTAAATTTTTGTATTAATTTTTTTGCCCCTCAAATTTGGCGATTTTATGGTGCGATAAGTTATTCATTCTTGCTAACTGTTCACTTTGGTAATCCCGATAAACTGAAATGAGGAATACTTCAGACATTCTCGTATAAATCACACCTGTTCTCTATTCTTGATTGCTATTCAATATTTCAGAGGCAGATGACTTAAAAAAAAGACAGACGATTTCTTAAAAAATACCTTATATTGTTCTTTGAAATGTGCAAAAAGTTTTTTAAAAGAGAATTATTGACTGTTTTTTGTTTTGTTTGATGAACAAAATTCGAATTTTTTTAAATTTCGAGATGAAGTGTTCCTTTTGTTAGTTATTCTTAAAAGTTTAGATGAAAAACATAAATTATGTATTTTGATTTCTTTTTTTTTTACGGTTTGGAGCGAAAACACGCGATACATTGTTAAAGATTTGATTTCGAATACTATCTAATTTTCGGTGTGCAAACATGGCATGCGTTTGGTTGCAAAGGATTCGACTGATTGATTTATTTCTGTAAGAGACGAAGGAATAAATAAGGGTCTGTGCTGTGAGAAAACATATTTGTTTGAAGAAAGCAAGTTAAGAATGGTATAGATTTTAATTAGAATGAATATTTTAGTTCCGAAGTGATTTCAATTATGAAATTGATGCCTCGAAGAGAAGCTTAATAAGAAAAATATATCATCAACCAGCAAGGAACGCGTAGGTGTAATAATCTCTTGCTGGGCTCTTAAAAATTTATCTCCTTTACGAAGAATAAGAATTTTAAAAAGGTAAGTTCTTGACTTTTTTTGAGTAGTAGAATAATATTTTATACAATTTAAATGTATTTTTCTTAAATTTACCAAAATCCATTGAAAACGTTAAAATCTGAATTCTGCATCGCTAAGAATGTTTTGTGTTACTTCTGATTTTAGATTACTCCAATTTTCC
This sequence comes from Trichonephila inaurata madagascariensis, assembly GCA_019973955.1. Taxonomy (NCBI): domain Eukaryota; kingdom Metazoa; phylum Arthropoda; class Arachnida; order Araneae; family Nephilidae; genus Trichonephila; species Trichonephila inaurata. Next base: position 91,911 of record BMAV01005189.1, read on the forward strand.
AAATCTCCAATTTTGCTTAGGGCAAGAGTTGACAAATTTTCGAGAGAAAAGAGCTAAATCGTAATTGAAGAAAATCCTCGAAGGCAGTGGTTCGCGGATCCCAGCGCTTTTTTAGGTACTTCATTTAATATTAAGATTCCCCTCTTTCACAGAATCAGGATGTGCCATTCTAGACTAGGTCACCGCCAATGAAAAACAACTGGAACATGTATACTTCAAGCAAGAATAAAGGTGTTCAAAATCTCGGGGATTCGTGATGTCAGGCTAAAATACGGCCGCCGCCGCCCCAACGAAAGTTGAAGAACCGCAGAGCTATGGCATCAAAAAGCCATTTGGAGGCTCCCCTGGAAACGAGGGGCTGTCGGGTACTCCAATTAATGTTTTTATAATATTTAACTCTTAAAGTATATTCCTTCAAAAACTACGAAGATATTTTTATTTTTGTAGCTCAGTGCAATAATAGCCATAGTTAAAATAATAGAAATCTCTCTCCGGAATTCAACTTCCAAGCTTCCTAAAAACATTTACAACCTTAAGTGCTCAGTAATTTAAAGTTTACGCTAACATTTATAACAGACTGATTGTTCTTTTATATGTGTTGTAAATTAAATTTTTTAATATATATGAGCCCTGCAAGTCAGCGAAGAGTATATATACTTTGTTTGGCTTGTAGAGATAGTTTTTGTTTACGTAATGCTCTTTGTGTGATGTCTTCTAAGTGTTTTCGTCCAATAAACAAAATTAACTAAAGATGGACTTGGACAAATGACTAGAAACATAAAATCACTGGATATGATCGCCTAACTGACCCATGGAAATTAGGATTTAAGGAAAAGTACATTAATATGAGAATCATTTCAAAATACTTTTTTTATAATCTTAAGCCTGTTTTAAAATATGGAATGATTGTGTTTTTGTTGAATGTTCTTGTACTTGTCTGTGCAAATGAACGTTGCTGGAAATCACTTAAAGAGTGTTGTTCCATGACGGTATTTTTACCGATGGACTTTTACTTATTTAGCACTAATTCTGATATTTTCGACGATTATCAATAAATTTTGTTTATATGTAATATATATGTATATATGTTATGTAATATTTTGTATGTTATTCTGTTATGTTAATGCATGTCTTCAGCCAGTTAAATATTTAATACAGGTAAGTGTTTTCAACAGATAATTATAGGAAAACGAAAAAAAAAAAAAAAGAAAGCAAACAATTTTTTTTGAATACGTATCAGCAAAATTCTGAAGAGCCGTGGTTTGTCGACCCCTGTCCTAGAAGCACCACCTACATTTTATCTTAATTCATTTTTATGGTTTACTTAGTAAACTGTATATTTTGGAACCGTGGTTGCGGCTTGCGAACACATAACCGGTGTTGTATGAATTGAATCATTCATGTGACGAAAGACCCTCTATATGTATATATAAAGGCTGATGATTGTTGAATGTGTCGAGTCTCCAAGTCCTCACGTCGGCGTGGTGTGGAAGTTTAGAGAGAGGAGTGCCAGCTCAGGTGTCGTCTTCATCACCTGATCTTAGTTGAGGGTTGTGTCACTAATCACCCTCGCGTTGCTCCAGAGTACATCAACAAATATAATCCACCAATCATGTTGCTTAATTTATATTTATCAAAGCAAAAATGGGGTGCTTATGAAATATTTCATAACATATCGCCAGGAGAAATGGGTAACGAGTTTCAAACCCACACCGTAACAATAAGTGGTAAGGCCTTAAGGAATCCCTTCCATAATTTTATGGAAGCATACATGATCCAATCCATTCATTGTTTGATTTTTCTAATTTTTAAAATTAAAAATAAAACTTTTTCCAAAATACATAAGCGTTTTACAGGAACCATTTATGGTTTCCGACAAAGAGACCGCCTCCAACACAGCTGGTATTTTCGAGAGGTGCCAGACAACATTTCGCGAAACATTAACGCCAAGATTTGACATTGCCCAAAAAACACTTTTGCATGAGATCTGTTATAACTCCAGCTTCAGTTGAAGCGTTAGAAGATTATTAGCTGAAAATATCACAACGAATCAACGAGAATTATTGAGGATTTATAACAAAAAAATAATTCCCCACAAAAATCTCAGTGGAAAGATTTCACTTATATTTCTAAGAGCAGTTAATATTCTTGAATACAATTCGGACCGTATCAGTACCAAGCATTGCAACTGTCCTATTTAAACTGAAACTACCACTGGGACTTGAATTGGTAAAAGTAGTGGTTTAATAAAAGTGATTCTCTGTAAATTAATTTTAAACGTCCCAATAACCATTCACTCAAAGAGGTTGCCTAGTGGTTATGGTCACGAACTCGTGGCCAGAGTGTCGTGGGTTCGAATCCTGGTGTCACTGGAGATCCACCGTGTAACTGATGCACGTTAAATTCGTCGAGTTGGGAGAGTTCAGCGTGTGTGGGAGTGAGTACGGAGATCATCCTTGTCACTTGGCCGAGGTTTGTCGCCGATAGACCTCGTGTTGCGACGTTAATATAAACTCTCACTCATCCAATCAAAACAATGTGTCCAACTCTAAAGCTATCCTTTTTTCAGAATGTGCTCTTCTGAGATATTAACTAAAAGAAAATGCTTATTCCAGCTTTAAAAAGAAGGGCTTCTCATCATTGGGCACCCCCACTTCCTAAAGGATGAAAGAACTTCCCGCGCAACGAATAAGAAAATGAGATTTGCGAGGGAGGGACTGAGAGTAATCTTCTTGGCGTCTTACTCGATTAAGCCCCGGTGAATGCACCTCTAAATTGCTTCATTCGTTCCCGAAATCGAAAAAGCACCTCTGCCTCGCAAACCGCCCCCCCCCCCTCTCTGTCCCTCGCAATCTAGGAGACACCCGAGCGAGAGGAAATTGTCCACTCTGCGGGCGGAAGGAGACATTTCCCCCGCAAGGAAATGAGGTGGGGTTCCCTTCCAATTTCTCACACGATTGGAGAAAAAGGAAATACCTTGTAAGAAATCCTTACCACGCAAACAAATTGGAAATTTCGTTAGAACAAAGGTCATACGAATTGCTGATCTGTTGCTTTTATTTAATTGAACAGCGTTGCTTCGTGGAATAACCAGAGTATTTAACGGTTTCGGGATTGTACTTGCAGAAAAAAGCATCAGATTTGAATTTTGAGTCTTGGCGTCTTTTGGTAATGGCTTTTTAGCATGAACTATGTTTCATAGATTGACTAATCCATTAAACATCTTTTCATTTGACCTTCAAAGATACGAGATCTTACAGTGCATAAACAAGACATGCAATGGAAGATAGGGTACAAAAAGAATTGGAGTAAATAATACTAAATCTGTTATCATAGACCAGGGGTCGGCCAACAGCGACCCGCTAAGAGGGGCCTTCGGAAAACCAAATACACTAGCGATACTCAACCTGTGGCCCGGTGATGGCCCATTACTAATAGAAATCCACTTATTTAAGAAAATTGTACAAAAAATTTGGTGGGAAATTCTTTGTCAAGAGATATAATATATCAATTTTGCTTTTTGCTGTCGGTATGGTACGGGTACGAATTGATATTCTATTTCTATTTGGAACAGTTACGGTTAGTAAAAATAGACAAAAGTGGAATGAATAGTGGGTGGAATTAATTTTTAACTATCTTTCATATCTTGCAAGTGAAAAATATTCGAAGAAAATATATCGTTTCAAGACGATTGGGAAGTGAACTATTTTGTAGTGGAAAAACAAACATGGATCAGTAATTGTTTGATTTGTCACGAAAGTGCTGTATTAAAAAAAAAAAGTGTGCGTACGTACGCACGTAAGAAGTTATACTACTTTGGCGTAACAAGATTAAAATCTTTCTAAAATTCTTGAGCAGTGCAAGCTGGACCAAGGAGGAAAGGCGGTCACGATCAGAGTTGAACGATGCTAACCTCTTAAGTCAATCGGACCAGCCAAACCCGAGATAATCACGATTTAAAGAAATTTAAACACCCCCACACTGGGACAATAGGACCAATAACATTGGGGGTTTCGGCAGACTGTATCTGGAGATGAGGTGAACTGAATGTGACACCCGAGACATCATATTGAAAGTCTCGGCGGGAAGAATCGTTCCTGTGAAAATTAAGACATCCACCCGAGGAACCCCCCGTGTTATGGTCATTTTAAAATAATTAAAACATTTAAAACAATTAAATAAAATATAGAAGCAGGGCACCCAACAACTCGAAACTCGGCCTGTTTGTGAGGAAACAAGAGGAATCCATTCGAACCGGTCCGGAGTCTGTAGTTGCAAA
>BMAV01005189.1:101189-112083 GCA_019973955.1 Trichonephila inaurata madagascariensis
ATTGCATTAACTGGAAATTTTAACTTCCCATTCACGATTGCATCCCTAGCTGAGTTTCCATCTGATCATAACCCTGTTCTTTTAAATTTTTCTTTCAATATCCCAATTCATCAAGAAAATCCTAGTGCAATTACCACCTGTTGGCTTTCTTTTATGCAGCACCTTAATAATAACATTCATCTTGAAAATTATACAAATATTAATAACCCAGTTTATTTTGGAGAAAAAAATTACTAACTTCTTTCTGAAGCCGTATGCTCCGCCCATTCTACATCCTCGCAACCAATCAGAAACACTCGACACGCATACACCCCAAGTCATATCAGAGATCTGATTTCTCGAAAAAATCGCTCAAGAAAACTTTTTCAAACCACACTTAATCCAATTCACAAAACAGAAACAAACAGACTACAAGCACACACAAATTAAGCGAGAACTTAAAAAACATTCACAAGACACGTGGAAAACTAAACTTGAAGCTTTCAACACGCAGGATAATAGCCTTTGGAACATGAATAAAATTTTTAAAAGAAAACGCACAGACATTCCTGCTCTAAATACTGCTTCTGGCATCGCTATAACCGACGACCAGAAAGCACAAACCTCATAGCTAACACTCTTGAAGACAATTTCGCAGAAAACGACAGACCAAGTAATTTCAACACTTCAATTGACTCTGACGTCACTAATGCCCTGGAAAACTTTTTCTCCCTTCCCCCCTCCACTCCTATCGCCCTTACTAATCCAGATGAAATTTCTAATTACATAAGTAAGCTAAAAATCAACAAGTCCCCAGGAATAGACAATATCACAAATAAAATGATCAAAAATTTCACCACTAAAACAATCATTGTTCTTACCTATTTTATCAACAAAATTCTCTTCCTTAGGCACTTTCCTAACAACTGGAAAACTGCCATTATTTTCCCCATTAAAAAGCCCGGTAAAAACATTCATCACCCTCAAGGTTATAGGCCAATTTCTTTACTCCCAACCCTAAGTAAAATTACAGAGCATATCATTCTCACACACAATAGAATCAATTCGTATATTTATGATACTAACATAATTAACCCAAACCAATATGGCTTCACTAAACATCTTTCTACTTGTCATCCCCTCCTCAGACTCACGGGAAAAATTACTGCTGGATTTCAGAGAGGCAGATCCACCGGAACTGTCTTTCTTGATATCCAGAAGGCTTTTGACCGGGTCTGGGTAGGTGGTCTCATTTATAAATTAATTAATTATAACTTTCCTCTCCTTCATTAATTCATATAATAAATTCTTACCTTGTAAACAGGTATTATCAGGTCAGAGTCAACAACACACTCTCTGACACACACAACATAAATATTGGCTGCCCACAGGGGTCCCTCCTTGGCCCAATTTTATTTAATCTATACATAAACGACATGCCCACATATCTACAAACAATGATAAACCTCTATGCTGACGACACATGTATAACGGCCTGTTACAAAAATCACAACACAATCACACTCGCTCTAAATAAACACCTTTCTCTCCTGGAGAATTTCTTTAATACATGGAAGATAAAAATCAATGTCGAAAAAACGGTTGCTGTGCTTTTTACCAGGAGAAGAAAGCCTTGCACACATCCCACGCTATACTCCACACCACTACACTGGTCTCAGAGTACAAAATACTTAGGTATCGTTTTAGATAAAGCACTCACTTGGAAACACCACATTCTACATGCAAGAAATAAATTCCGGATCGCGCTTAGATTAATTTACCCACTAATTAACCGGAATTCTGATATGACTCTCAACAACAAGGTACTTCTCTACACTGCTGTTTTGCGTCCCATTTTAAGTTATGCTTGCCCTGTGTGGGGTTACGCAGCAAATACTAATATTAAAATTCTTGAAGTCTCGCAAAATTCCTTTTTTAGAAATATAACTAGAGCTGGTAGATACACCAGAAACTCTCCTACATCTATAAAGCCCTTGATATTAAACCTTTTAAAAACTTTATTCAAACTCTTGCAATTAAATTTTTTAATAATCTCCCCAATACCAATAATCTAAATTTAATAGACATTCAAAATTACCCCTTAAATGACAAAACTAAAAGACCCAGGAGAATACTCCTGGATTCTTATAATCCCCCTTAATAGTATTGCTTCGCAATCACTGCTATTGAAAATGCAAACTATTCATTCTAAATTTTTTTTACTCCATATATTTTCATCTTTAATTTTTGTAATTCTTGACTTTTAAAATTTTTCTCATCGCTGCACCCACCAGGCAAGCAATCTCTTATTTCAATTTCCTCAACTTCAGGGCAGCCATTAGAGAGTTTTCTCACTTATTGCTATCAACTAATAACAGTGTTTACGCTACAGCTCCCAGTTGACTGTCAAAATTCTCAGGACTTTTTTCCCACCTAAATCAGAAAACTACTATCCCCAGACTGTGACGCCATTCACCTGCATTACCCTACCAAATTCAGTGAACTTTATTTTTCCCACTCAGGTTTTCCACTTGTCAGCGCCAAAATACTTATCAGATAGGGGATGGAGGATCTATTGCAGATCCATATCCCTGTGACGTGAAGAAACTTGAAGTCTTTAGTTGTGGTGCTGCCCGTGTAAGATACTACGACAAATTAAACCTAGTATTGGGTAACATCGCCTTGTTCCTTTCTACGTGACAATATTAGATAATAGTGTGCGCGCGCGCATCGTAAAAATTTACCTTCATCCGTTTTTCCAAACGCGCAATAAGAAGTATAACTTCAAATACCAATAAACAGGAATCGTTCAATGACACTTTTCCCTCGAAGATCTTGAAAGAGATGATAAATAGGCTTTTTCTTGAATAATCCTTGCCACAGCAACAAAGTGTTTTGTCAGTGGTAATATCACAGCGTTAACAAAGACATCCTATGAAGTTTGTTATATTATTAGTTATCATATGAAACCGTTTACTGATGCAGAAATTGTGAAAGAGTGTTTCTTAAATGCTTCTAATTTAGAAAAATTCAGTAACAAAAATAAAAAATATAAAAAATAATTAAACAAAGCAAAACAGGAATTATAATATTATAATCAATTTTCCAGATTTTAAATTTCCAATGTTATCTTGATCTTAAAGCATTTCTCCTCCCCATTTATTCTCATGTAGCGGCCGACGTAAAATAACTAACATATGTTTGCGACCCAGCAGAAAAAAAGGTTGTGTGTGAGTACCCCTGAAATAGACTATCAATGTTCCCTATATTTGGGTCACCTCAGTGGCGTAACGGACCCCCCTGCAAAGCCAGGTTTTAGGCCCCAAGCCCAAATACGTACTTTCAGTCAGTTAGCCTTTGGGCCCCCTAAGATCTCTGCAATGCGGGGGTGTATGTTACGTCCCCCTTATTCCTCTATTTGTGAGCAATGAAAATCAACAAAAGTGGGCTGATATTCCCTCGCAGAGGACGGGACGAGCCATCTGACTCCTGATTTAAAAGAAACGGTAGACAATTAGGATTGGGTACATTTGTCTAATTAAACTGAATGTGTTAGCAACTCTATATATGAAATTATCACAATCAATATATTATATAAATAAAGCTGTCACTATTTTATTTAACACATATTTGTTTTTTATTGTGTGCCATTTCTGTATCTTCAAAGTCAACGCATTTAAAAAAAGTGCAGCCCTTCTGTACAATGTGACTTCCAAGCTGAAACAATTCCCCGCCCCCTTTCGTAGACAATGTTGTTAGTCTTATGGAAGAGTTCAAGTTTGAATCAACGGGTGGGTGAGTGAGCGCTTACGAACGTCACATTATGAAGCTGCATGAGGGATATTGGAAGCCACCGTGAAGTGACACCAAACTTCCACACCCCATCAATGTGAGGAATTTGAGCCACAATAGTGCATCAGCCTTTTTACCCGGTGGGTATTCAGTGACATAAGGACTCGATAACGCAGGCTACGATTTCGTGACTATCACCACTAGGCTACCACGGCCATTTAGTTTATGGGAACTACCCAGACACATAGATTCAAAATTCGCAAATCTCCAAAATAAATTCAAAGTCATGACATTTATCGTTTTTAATATACCTTGGTGTATCAAAAACTCAATTCTCCGATATAACTTTTTCATTCAGCTAAAAATGTTTCAAAAAAGCTCGTCACAGACTATTCTGCGCTCAACACGCATTCCACCAGATTTTTTTTTAAGTTCGAATATTGTTTGCATACAACACCTGCACATGTTTGCCCCTCTCGTCCTCCAGTTCCTTTACAATCGCACTACAGAAATAAAATAATTCTTTTACGAGTTAAATACACTATCTCAATATTAAACAAATATTTTTAATATAACTAACGTATTAATGTAGACGAAAGAAAATTATCGCTAAAAAACTCAATATTAGAAAAATGTTCGCATTCTTCTCTTCGGGCAAAGGCTAAATTTTTTTTTTTTTTTTGACTAAAGTATCCTTACACTTTTCAAACTACTCAAATATATTCGCAACATTTTTTATTGAGCTAGTTTCCGTTAATAGCTCATTTAGTTCATCGAACTGTGTACTCTTGCCATTTAAGAAAAAATATTGCTAAGGGAATTTAAATCGAACAAGAAAACTGAAATATCTCTCCATTTTCTTAAATTTTAAGCCTTATTTCTGAGACTAATTTGATAATCCAGTTTTACCATAATCAAATGAAAATGACTAAATATATAATTCAGATTTTAAATATTTATCTTGTATATAAAGATTTTCTCACAAGCATCAGGTGGTGGCTGAAAGGGTAAGAAATCCTGCACTGCGTTCCCAAGTTTTTAAATCTGTCGCAGTTCAGTCCTCGCGTTGATGTGATGTGGAGATTTGGAGATGCAGGCACCCTATGTCACCTTCATCACTTGAACGTGGTTTAAAATGATGAGGTCGGTCTCCAGTAAGAATTGTGTCGCTTCGTAAGGCGACCTTCATAAACATAACCCTTGACACTGTTTGAACAAACGCTCTAAACTAGAAAATGATTTCACAGAACTCAAAACTATTCATCTATCCTAGAGGTCCGCGTGTCACATGCGGCCCTTCAAGGTAGTTAGAGGAAGTTTTCTCCATATTTTGTTTTCTATATTTGGGTCTGTGCATACATGTGGGAACGAAGTTTTTCTTGCAAGAGTGAGTGAGTGAATAATAACGTCACACTGTTCAGCTACACGAGGGCTTTGGGCGACGGACCACGTCATTTTGAACCATGGTCAAGTGACGTGGACGACACCTGAGCTGGCACCCCCTCTCCTAACTACCACACCACACCAACGGGAGGACGTTTCAGCTCTCGACAGATTTAACGTGCATCGCTGCCCTACACGGCGGGTCTTTAGTGGTACTAGGCTTGAACTCGTGACAAGGCAAGCCACGGTCCGATGCCTATACCACTTGGCTACCGCGGCCATGTGGAAGTTAGGAGAGGAGGATGGTTGAAAATTACGTCGCCAAACTGAATAGTGCGAAGTAAGAATTCGCTCACTCACTCAGTCCAGTGGGGGGAGATCAAATGGGGGTATCTGGAAGTCGATCCCAGTATTATCCAATCTGAAGGCATTGGAAAATGAAATTAATCTGACCACCTACCAACAACTCGTAAAATCCATGAAGTATTAAGAACAAAAAGTGGTCCAGTATTGTATTGTGAAGGGGAAGTCATAATAATTTACCCACTCTGTGTAGATATGTTTTTCGAAAAGCTGTAAATATTTGTACCTCAAATTCTTACTCTTTCTTCGATGAGAGTCGGAGATATTTTTGAGCATTTACTATAAAAATAAACAAAATAAATAAGTACAAACTTGGAGAATTTTAACATCCTGGTGAAGCATGAGAAAAGGGAGAGAATGTAAATTCATCATCAACAATCCTACTGGCATAACTTACACTCCCGCATCGCGGGGGGCCCAAAGCCCAACTGACGCCAAGTATGCCCCAAACATGACTTTACAGGGGGCTCTAGTATTTTCGGTTAAGCCACTGAACAAATCCACACCCTTATCCGTATTACACACTCCATGAGACATAACAGACGGATGTCAAAACTTTCACGTATGTCATGGTCTCAATATATTTCTTGCGCAATTTGTTATGGAAAGAATGAGGTTCATATGTTGAGAGACCTCGGAAATTCCTTCACGAGCAAGTGAATTTTAATCAGCTGAAATAATCCGGAATACCGAATTAAGTCTCTGAATAAAAAAAGTAAGAAAACGTCTCGTTTTATCGCTTAACGCAGCCAAAGTGATAGCTGTGCAGTGATTCCCTTCTCTCCTTTTTTTTATTTTTTTATTTATCTGTTTGGGAATTCGTAGTTCAAAAATGGACCATCGTATTCTGGTATTTAAATGACGTGAAACAGGGAGAATCCATTAAAGGGGCACACAGCATTTCTTCTCATGAAGAAATATGTAAGCAAAGCTTTACATAATTTAATAAATGAGCATAAATTAATAAAGTATTTCAAATTTCAAGAATTTTTGATGACTAAGATTTATTATTTATTAACGTTGTTCTCTAAAGCAACGTAAGAGCTATTGATGACGCACCTCATAATTTTGAACCATGGTCAAGACGACATCTGACCCTCTCCTGACTACCATGTCGCTCCAGCGAGAGGACTTTGAGCCACGGCTATTTTACTGTGCAGCAGCTCCTCTACACGGCGTGTCTTCTGTGGCACCAGGACGCGGGAGTTGGGTGACCACTAGGCTACCACACCCACATTCAAATAACGATAACTACATCTGAACAAGCATCATTGAACAACTCAGTGTGAACTTCAGCATGCATCTGCCCTAGTACACGACGGGTTTCAGCCGCAACAGGACTCGAACCTATGACTCGTGCTGGCTATGAGTTAGCCACAATGCGGAACCGCAATATTTTAATGGCATCATGGAAGGCTTTTGATTCCTTTTGAAATGCAACGCATACAAAAAATTAAAAATAATGAAAAGTGATGATTATTTCACACATCAAATCAATTTGTTAAGAAGGAGTGAGTAATTGAATATTAACGTCGCGCTTTACTAACTTCCACACCACACCAACGGGAGAATATTTGAGCTCTCGACAGATTTATATACGGTGGGGTCTTTAAGGGTACTAGGCTCGAACCCATGACACACCAGCCACCCACGAGTCCGTTACCTTGACCATTAGGCTACCGCGGCCACACGTCATTGCAAGACATGGCTTTTACTTTAGCAGCCTCATACATAAAAGACTTTTATAGAAATAGACTTCATTATTTAAATCACATAGGTTCGATTAATGTTAAATTATAAATTTTATTTTTAATGCTTTTCAAGTGATTTAAAAGGTTTAAATCTTTTAATATATATACGTATTATATATATATATATATTTATTTATATATTTTAATGTATTGTAAATGTTTCAATACATTCGAAGTATTAAGAGAAATTTTCCTTTAAAACCATTTTTTTTTTCATATACAAAGAGACGGAAGAATGTTTTATCAATCACTAAATATCCAGTTGGTTTTGAGAAGCATATCCATGATTACGTATGTCAATATGACTCTAATATATATGAAATTTATGCAATTTAACTGAACTATGCAAAATATTCTTTCATAAATAAATGTGTTTTTGAACCTAAAGAAACTATACATTTCTATATAACCACCCTTTCGCTCACAGTCAATGTATCATTTTTTTACCATAAAAGTAAATGATTGTTTTTAATTTTTAAAACTAGAATAAACTTTTTTACCATATTTGAAAAAAATTAATTTTTAAGCAATAGGACATTTATAAAACTGTCATTTTTCATCTTTAATCGAAATTATTTTATGCTCATCCTGTATGAAATTTTTCGAACAAAAATAAACTGCAGAGAAGACTGTCAATTCATTTTTTTTTTTTTTTTCGTTTTTTAAAATAGATATTTATTGTTTTTCTAATTTCTCAGAGGAAGTAATAAAAATCGAATACCTAAATAGGAATCGCATACGAAAATTTATAATCACTTTCTTTTAAAATTGGAATTTTTACTCCTATATCGGACTCAAAAGCTTAAAACCAATTGTTAGATGTCCTGAAGGTAATTTTCCTTTATACTAAAAATAAATTCTGAAAAATATCTGACTGATTTGTATTTCACCGGGATAAATTTGCTCTTTAAAAAAAAAATTATAAATAATATTTATCCACCTTGGATATTTAAGATAAAAATATATCTGCCTCATCAATCTTAAAATTATTAAACTGTAAATCGTATTTCTTAAAATTGCTTTGCTTGCAGTTTACATTTAAAAGAATAAACTCTCCCGCATCTAGGGGGGCGGGCAGGATTCTAGGGTCCCGAAAGCCTGTTATGTTATGGATTTGCAATCCTTTGTAAGATCTGGCGTGGTGCCCAAAACCTGACTTTGAAGTGGGGCCCTAATATTCTCCATTACGCAACTGGTAGTAGATATCAAAATTAAAAAAGTTAAATCATATTATTTTTCACTTATTCAATTCCTACTATTAGCTCGCACTTTCTCTATATATTTATTTATTTATATATTTGTATATTTATTTATCTTGGTGGAATTTTCAATCGTTAATAAAGTACATTTTAAAGCGCTGAATTGAGTTGAAATTTTATATACAGGATCCTTTTGGATGACAATACAATAATTTAATTATAATTAAGAAAAGTTAATTGATTAAAACTAATTATTTAAAGAATTACAAGTACAGCCACGTTGGCGACTTGTGTCAAAACTTGAAAAGGTTTTTTTCTCAAGTGTTAAAGCATTCAGTTGGACTGAAATTAAAAGGACACAATACGATACTTTAATGATAATTAAAAAAACTAATTACCACTTAATGTTGTGATTCTGTCCTATGTATATACATATTTATATTAATTGTAATTATTTAATAAAAAGTAGCTAAAATTAAATTTTTCTTTTTTGATCTAAGTAGGAATTGACTTAAAAACTATTTTTTTATATTACTTGTTTTTACTTTAAAAACAAGTAATATATAAAAAAAAATTAAGTCAATTCCTACTTAGATCAACAAAGAAAAATTTTATTTTAGCTGCTTTTTATTAAATAACTACAATTAATATAAATATGTATATACATAGGACAGAATCATAACATTAAGTGGTAATTAATTTTTATTCATTATCATTAAAGTGTCGGTATTGTCATCCAAAACAACCGTGTATATAAATTTCAGTTCAACTGAATACCTTAACACGTGAGCAAAAACACCTTTTCAAGTTTTGACACAAGTTGCCAAAAGGGTCGCTAAGTCGCCAAAAATGATGCCAACGTGGTTGTATTTGTAATTCTTTCAATAATTAATCAATTACAATTTTTATTAATTATTATTATATTATTGTATTGTCATCCAAAATAATCCTGTATAGAAAATTTCAGCTCAATTAAGAGTTTTAAAATGTATTTTATTAACGATTGAAAATTCCACCAAGATAAATAAATAAATAAATATATACAGATTATGAGCTAATAGTAGGAATTGGGAATGAATAAATGTATATTGTGAAGGTAAGAATCACAATTGCTATTTAATGCTATATAACACTTCATCATTAGATTTCTGTTTGCATTTTTTAAAATTTTCAAGAAGAAAAGCACTTCAGAATTTTCGATGTTTTCTGAAATAATTTTAATATATATATATATATTAAGATTTATATATATATATTAAAATTTATATATATATATATATATATTTAAGGTTCATAATTAGCAAGAATTTTTCATTATTTTCGGTTATTTGAAGGGAAAAATCTTTATTTGTGAAAGTGTAGGACTTTATTTGTTTGGATAATTCGGATATTCCAATACTTAACGTTACAAAATATGATGTTCAAAAAGAAAAAAAGAATTTAGGAATGGAAGTAGATCGCGATATTTTTTCCCTAGATATTATTTAGGTTACTTGAAGACGGTTATTGCACGGTGGTTTAGTTTCTGACAAGTATATTTACAACTAAGAAATACACTAATGACCCTACTGCAAAGACATTTTTTTTTTTTTAATCTGAAAATTTTCCGTGGTAAAAACATTTATGGAAGAAAAAGGTACAAAACTAATCTCACATAATTTCGGCAGAAACTTCGGAAAATGGAGCAATTATATATAATGTTGTAAAAAGAAATTTTTAAACAGTTTTAAGCCACGTGTTAGTTTTTCAGGTGTTAGTTTGATATCGGGGGTAGTAGCGCCAAGTGGTTGTTTATGTTCGCCAAGATGGGCGATAATATTACAATATGGTTACCTTAATATTTTTATCGTCTGTCGATGTCGTTGCCATGGGGATAACGTATATTAGAAATAACTTTTATTCATTTTATCCCGCTGTAACCCTTTAACTTCAGACTACTTCTTTAAAAATTTAACCATTTTCAGTGTAATTTTTCTATTGTTTGCGTCTTCTGTAAAATTCTGGGCTATTTTCGATTATGGATATTTCTAAAATGATTGAGTACTAGAATATTTTTTTCTTAAAAGAATAAGTGTTGTGCTTTTAATTATCACTTTAAACCGTTTATATTATCGTTTTAAAAATGGTTTTCTTGACGTTCTTTGTTCGATGAAATTCGTTGAAGGAACTTGCAGTGCAAGTTTCATATTGCAAGCTTTCACTACTTTGTAATTGATATTCTAAATTAATTTTAACATACATTATGTAATTATTTTATTCATAATGAAAAAAAATGCAATTATTACTATGTGTAATAATCATATAATATTCGTTATTTATAATTGTTTCTTTTAGCATTTATTTATAAATATTATTACATATTTTGTTATTTATTTATAATTTATATTGTTATTTATTTATAATTTATATTGTTATTTATTTATAATT
>BMAV01005189.1:112093-128552 GCA_019973955.1 Trichonephila inaurata madagascariensis
TTATATTGTTATTTATTTATAATTTATATTGTTATTTATTTATAATTATCTTATTTATTTATGATTATTATCTTATTTATTTATAACTATTTCTGTTGTTTATTTATAGCTATTCTTATGTTGTTTATTTATAGTTATGTATTACGAATTCTCTTATGCATTATTTTTATTTTTTTACAATTCGACGATTATTCTTTTTAATAATTACTATTTAATTATATTACATGATTATTATTTCTAATAACCGTTATAAAATCGTACTATATGAATATTATATATAATTACGATAAAATAATATTATAAGATTATATTATATACTGCTTATATATATATAATACTATTATTAGTACATGTTACTTTTTATTACATAATATTATTATTCATTATTTATTGATTGATCTATTTAATTCTCAATCACTTCCTAAATCCTTTATTTGAAATACATTTCAATGTATTTCAAAACAATTCTTTTAAATTATTGTGTGTCATTAAACTACGGCTAGGCCGCCATATTGAATTTCATTCCCGCAACAAGAAGCGCTGCTTGGCACCATTACCCCCGTTAGCAAATTAGTTCCGTTTTTCATCCTGCCTGTGAGTGACAGTTTTATTAACGCCGCACTATATGGCAACAAGGGGCTATTGGCGTCGGATATCATCATTTTGAACTACGGTAAAGTGACGAGAGTGACACCTGAGCTGGCACCACCTTCTAACACACCACACAGACAGGAGGACATTGAACCTCGACAGATTTAAAGTGCAACGTCCCCCCCCCCTTTCTATTAGGCCGGTCTTCAGTGGTTCGAACCTACGATACTTCAGCCACGAGTTCCACTAAAGACCCGCCGTGTAGGGGATCAATGCGCGTTAAATCTGTCTAGAGCTCAAACGTCTTCCCTTTGGTGAGGTGTGGTAGTTAGGAGAGAGGGGTGCCAGCTCAGGTGTCGTCCACGTCACTTGACCATGGTTCAAAATGTCGTGGTCCGTCGCCAAAAGCCCTCGTGTAGCTGAACAGTGCGACGTTAATATTCACTCGCTCACCCATCCACGAGTTAGTGATTATAATCATTATGCTACCAAGGACCGTTGGTTCATTTACAAATTTAAAAAAAAAAAAAAAAAAAAAAAATTAACGATAGAAAAAAAAGTTGTTTTTTGCAAAGTGTTGAGAAATCTCACCTGTGACGTTGTACCCCGTCCTCTCACGAACCATCTTGACGCGAAAATCCGAATTCTCGTCCGCTTCCATGTTTCTGAGGTAGGACTGAGGGGGAGGTCCGAGGGGGGAGGGAGAGGGATGTCGGGACCGGTCGCTCCTGTCGTACATCCAAGGATTCTCAAAAACAACGCGAATCCTTCCCGCTCGCAGAACTCTTTCTGATCTTCTCTTTCTCCTCGATTCAACTTATCTTGGCGAGGGGAATCCTTGGCGAGATGCCCCGTCGCCAAATGTTTGTTTTGGTTGCGGAAAAAAAAGCATCTCTCATTCGAAAGACCCATCCGTGTTAATTTGTGGACGGGTTTCTGGAGCACTTAAGTACCTCTGGGAAATGGGCGCGTAGTACGTAAAGCTATGGAAGAGCGGGAATCGTTCGCAAAGAGAAAATGTGCCTAAAAATAATTTTGGATAGTTATTTCGAATTTGGTAATTGGATAACGATGTTCAAACATTAAGGTTTTTCAAAAACTTCCTCAAAATTTAAAATTATTTGTTATTCGTGTGCTTTTAAATCAAATGCATTTTATTTATTGGCATGATTGCATTTAACATGTGACTCTGACATCACATGAAATTATGAACTGATTGATTGGAAACATATGATTGTAGTTATCATTTGACTATGACGTCACATGAATTTAGCTCGTTATAGTTTGATGAGATCTCAAACCAATTGTAATTATTAGTCTCAATGAAAAAAAAATAAGTCTTCCCAGTGGAGTGAAACAGAAGATAACGAGACCTAATTGTGTGAGAAAAAAAAGACAAATGCTGTTTGTTGTATCTGAACCTAAATCCAAACTTGTCGTATTTCAATTTCTACAACAAATTGAATGTGTGAGATTTACAGTATTTCCTTTATATAGAGAGAGGAATGAAAACCCATCTAAACTCGATTCAATTTCATTTTTTTTTTCTTTTTCTTCCTTTAAAAAAAGAAAAATAGGATTAATTTCAATCTATTTGCATAAACTTCCGGAAATTGTAGCGTTGTTAAAATGTAATAAAACCGTACAACGTGACGCTATAAAAGCACGAATCAAAATTCTAAAAGGAAGTTCATGGATTACTGAACCTCTCGCCTGTTTAGACGACATGAGGTAAATGAAGTCCGCCAATGGTTGCTTGTACTAGATGACATGACGGGCAATGAGAATGCGGATAAACTGGTGAAAGAGGCTAGAAATCTCAATAAGGACAACTTTATTAGACACAAATGCTATCGCAAGTGTCAATTCTTGTATAGTATCAACTCCGTAATAAAAGTGGAGACCGCCTTAAAACAAAGAATATTGCTAGGCTAAGAATAGGTTATTACAGAGAAATGAACATTGATAGAGGGATGGTAGAAGAATTTATAGGAATTGTTATAACTGTTCAATACACCTGCACATATTTTTGACCGCCCGGCTATTCTTGCTGCCCTACAAGAAGTAGGGGTCCTGTTTTCGTCAAGAAACCTCAATGTGGGCAAAATTCAACAGATTGCCAGAACAGTCATTTGGCCCTTGGTACTGTCTGATTCAGTCCCGTCATGAACAACGACATCTTAATCTAAAATCAAATACTATCCAAAAATTAGTCAAATGACAAAACTAAACATCCTAAAGTTACCTTTCATTAAACTAAATAATTTTAAATATATTTTGATTTTATATATATATATATATATATATATATATTTCTTTTTATATTCGTAACTTAATTGTTCAAGAGATATACGCAGTGTTCTTGGTGATAGATGTCATCCTTTTGATTAAGAGACGAGGACGACACTTCTATCTCTGTCACTTTTCTTGTCAACTTGAGGACTTATAAGAATCTTTATTCCACTTAACTTTCTTTTATGGAATCGAGATAAAAAATAATAATATAAATGTGAAACACGTATTTATTTATCAGGCCATAATGGCTTGGGTATGTTTTAAAATTTCAAGTTGTAAGTTTTTTCGATACAAATTAAACACAACGTGGCCAACAAATTTCACGGACGCTCTTTCACACATTCTTAAGATTTGAAAATAACAATAAAGTTCATAATCAAATTATTTAAAAAAATTAATAAACAAATATTTTTTGACAGATTTAAGTGAAATTAATTTTCAGTTTATGCATATTTATAGGCATTTGTTTTAGTTCTATCAGCAGGACGAAAAAGTAAATCGAAATTTTCTTAAAATATTGGCTTTTTTGTGATTTTGTAATGAATTCAACTTTTAAGCATTTCATTTTACTTCGTCTAAATTTTGAACAATCCTGCATTGCTTAATTGCTTGTTAACGTCACATTCCGGAATAAAATGTGTTAATGGTAATTGTTAACTTTAATGGTTAAATCTTGTGAACCACAAGATCAAATGACAAGGACGACACCTGATTTTATACCAAAAAAATGAATAAATTCGGATAAAAATTAGCAGTAAGGTAAAATACTTCTCTGTACAGGATAGCGAAGCCAGAATGTAATATTAATGCTGGAGCACTTTCATATTTCAAAAAGTATTCTGAATTCAAGTACTATTTCTTAACATTCTGCGTGAAGATAGCCTTAACGTTGAGAGAGAGTTATAAAAAAAAACATCGCATTCGACTGCAACACGAGGGCCATTGACGATGAACCCCCTTTCCTAACTTTCACATCACTCCAATGGGAGGGAAGGGAAGAACAAAAAATAAATCACTTAGACCAGGGGTACTCAACCTTTTTTTCTGCCGGGCCGCATACGTATGTTAGCTATTTAACACGGGCCGCATACACATGTTAGCTATTTAACACGGGCCGCATACATATGATGGCTATTTAACGCGGGCCGCAACATGAAAATTAATGGAAGGGGGTGGGGAGAGAAATGCTTTAAGAACAAGATTTAAAATCTGGAAAATTGATCAAAATATTAAAACTCCTATTTTGCTTTTTTTTAATTATTGTTTTTTATATTTTTTTATTTTTATCACTGAATTTTTCTAAATTGGAAACACTTAAGAATAACTCCTTCACAATTTCTGTATCAGTAAACGGTTTCATATGACCAATAAGAAAACAAATTTCATAGGGTGCATGTCTTTCCGCTTATGATTACTACTGACAAATCACTTGTTTGCTGTTTTAAAAATTATTCACAAGAAAGCCTATTTATCACCTATTGAAAGAGATCTTCGAGGAAAAATGTCATTGAACGAGAGAGATTCCTATTTATTGGTATTTTTTATATACAGCACTTTCGTGATAAATCAAACAATTACTGATCCATACTTGTTTTTCACTACAAAATAGTCAACTTTCCGATCGTCTGGAAAGAACCTATTTTCTTCGAATATTTTTCTCTTGCAAGATAAGAAAAATTGTTAAAAACTAGTTTTACGCGTAATATGGTCGCTACTCCACTGTTGTCTATTATCACTAATCAGAAAAAAAATATCACCCCATATGACATCGACAGCAAAAAACAAAGGAAACATTTGTTTTCTTAACAAAGAATTTCCCTCCAAATTTTCATAAATAAATGAATTTTTCAGAGCAATAGGCCATGTGTGACTGGGCCACTTAAAAAGGCCAGGTGAGCCGCAGGTTGAGTATCGCTGATTTAGACCTTGATACTCAACCTGCGGCCCGCCGGCCTTATTTGAGTCGCCCGGTCAGGGCCCATTGCCATAAGAAATTAAACTATCGGAGGACAACGTACTAAAAATTTAGCAGGAAATTCTATCAATGAAGCAATCAAATCTATCAATTTTGCTACCATTTGCTTTTTTTGATTGTAAAATGTAAATAAGAGCTTAGTCACAGATGTGAAAGGAAATCGAAAGTACCCCATAACTCCATAAAAAACTCATAAAAGTAAATATTTTTATGGGTGTTTGATGGAAGGGTTAATTTGGGGTTTTGCTTTAGCCAATGTTACTTTGGTCTTGTAGTGTTTTTTTCCCTGCATCCTCATTTTACGGCCCTCATATAGATGTGGCCCGGAAGTTCGAGTACCCCTGATTTAGACATTAAATATAAAAAAAAATTAAGACGGAGATTTTCGCAAAATATTTTTATTCGAAGATGTTTCGAAAAAAGCCAGCAACACAGACACGTTAATCACAATTCGTGTTCCCACTTTATCTGAAAAGGCGCCGTACGGAAAATGAGGGAATTTGTTTCGTTTTTTGAACAATATAAATAATATTTGGGTAGTTTCTATTTATTATTATTATTTCCTAGCCATAACAGCGCGAGACACTCCACCTCGCATGAAATGCATCGTCTGACGAAATAAAAAGAAAATATTCCCCCAAATACTTTTTCAGAACAAAAAAGGGCCTCAACACACTTTTATTTTCTTCAAGTGCTTGTTTCTGGGAGGGAAGGGGCTGTGTTGCCATAAAACAAAAGCCAAAACAGCGTGTCAATTTATTGCAGTTTGTTAGGGCGGGTTGCACACGCAAACAGAGAAGAGAGATTTATGCACGGATATTTTTAGGCAGAGCCTCTTTATGTTCTCCTTTTACATAACAGACGGTGAAAGTAAAGGGAAAAAATAACACAATAAACTGCTTTTTTTCTTGTCTTAGACTTTACTTGTAGTAGAGGAGAGTATTATCACGATAAAAAAAAATTCTGTCTTTGTCGAATAAGTAAAAATTTAATGACAGTATTTTTCTTCCTATGTGAAGACTTAAGATTTGTCTTTGGGTTAAATCTGTCGAGAGCTGAAACGTCCTCCCGTTGGTGTGGTAGTTAGGAGAGGGGGGTGCCAGCTCAGGTGTCGTCCACGTCACTTGACCATGGTTCAAAATTACGTGGTCCGTCGCCAAAAGCCCTCGTGTAGCTAAACAGTGCGACGTTAATATTCACTCACTCACTCAAGATTTGTCTTTGGTATTCTCAGAGATTGGTTAGTAACACTTCAGTATATTGCTTTCTGCTGTTGATATGGCTTTAAAATGAGTGTTATTAGTAACGCGGATTTCATAATTTTGACCCATAGTCAAATGGCAATAGCGATACCACTGTAACGTTTTCGTCTTGCAGCTGTGATCGGCGTCTTTGTGGAAATAATCACCACACGTGCAAAGAAACCTGTGCCACTTTGAATTATTGCGTTGTACCCTCTCAGATCGCCCATGGACATCACGCCCTTTTCCCGTCACTGGCAGGATATAACGTGATGCTAAAAGAAACGCCAGTCCCCTGATCCCTGCACAGAGGGAGGAAGAACCAGGGAAAGATGCTTTGAACCTTCAAGTGAACGGTCACCGAAAGGGAACCTTCATCTCACAAACCACTGTTTTGAACTCTAATAATCTTTTAATAAGTTTAATAACTTCCATGTATAATTATGTAAATAATAGCTGTGACGTAAATAAACTAAATACTTAAATAACTCAATATCACGTTATCGTTATATTTATCTCATAAGTCACACCACCATTAGAACTTCTCTCTTCTACTTCTCGCACTATGGATTGGCCACGATAGCCTAGGGGTTATGGTAGTGCAAGTTTATCTATTGGGCGCTTGGGATGGGCACCCTGGGGCCCGAAAGGGCCCAGATAAGCTGAACTTAACCAAATTTTCCTAGTATCCACCAGTGCCAAAGGGGCATGTAGATCTTCTGCACCCAGTGTTCGAAATGAGCTTAAACTGGCACTGGGTTGTGGTCAGGAACTCATAGCCGGCGTGTCGCTAATTCCAGTCTTACAGCAGCTGAAATACCGACGTGTAGAGAGGAGTGATGCATGTTAAATTTGCCGAGGCTCAATGTGCTCTCACTGGTGAGGTGTTGGAGTGTGTGTGCCAACTCAGGTGTCGTCCTCATCACTTGAGCATGGCTGAAAATGACGAGGTCCGTCGCCACCAATAGTACTCGTGTTGCTGTATAATGCTTTCATTCACTCCCTCACTGTAGCGCGTGAAGATTTTCCCATTATTTCACAGGACGGGTTCTTTTAAAAATAAAATCTGAACGCTGTGGAAACAAGCAGCTAATGATCTCCTGAAATCACGAAATATCAAAAGTCAAAAAATAAAGTTGATTCCGTGACGCATAATGATTGATTTTTGTCGCTTACGTCGCCTTTTGAAGCTGCATAAGGGCTCATGGCGACGAACTACATCATTTTGAACCTCGGTCAAATGACGAGGACGTCACCTGAGCTGGCAGCCCCTTCCAAACTCCCACACCACAAGCCAACGAGAGGACTGAGGCTCGAAAGGTTTCGTGCATTAGTCCCTCTGCACGATGGTAGTTAGGAGCACTCAAGGAATAGAACGCTTCGTCTTCTACAGAGATAGTGAAAGAAGCAAAATAAACACAATTAAGGAGATCAGGAGGTAATCAAACGACAACTTTCTTCCTCGTGTCGTAGACCTTGCGAAGGACCACTTTCTTTTGAGCATTTTATCTCATCCGAACTTTCCTCCCGCGTTGAGAGATGGGAATGAAGAGACCAAACGCATATTTCAAAAGAAAAACCGATGGATGCGAATCTCGCTTTCACTGGAGCAAATTCTGGTGATTTATCATTTTTTCCTTTTCTTTTTTAGTCTATGCGCGTAGACATTGCTCATTTGGCCGTAAAACATAAACATGTTGTAAGAAATGCGTAAAAGGAAATTCCTTCAGACTATTGTTGGTCGCTTTAACTCCACCATTCATTTGAGACAGAGAGAGAGAGTCTCATTGTTTAAGAATGTGTTTTTATAATTTTTAGATATCTTTGAGAAAAAATTCAGGTATTGGAATTTTCACGTATTTCTTGGATTATGAAAATAATTAAGTACTGTAATGCTTGGATTTTTCTTGTACCAAATTATTTATCTAAT
Source organism: Trichonephila inaurata madagascariensis (assembly GCA_019973955.1). Lineage (NCBI taxonomy): Eukaryota > Metazoa > Arthropoda > Arachnida > Araneae > Nephilidae > Trichonephila > Trichonephila inaurata. The sequence goes on from BMAV01005189.1 coordinate 120,126, forward strand.
GATATACATAATAAATATTTTAATACACAGAAATTTTGTACCAACTCTGTGTTACACGTATTCTTTTAGGGAATAAGTATTCAAAGTCTTTGTTCCAAGATCTTTAAGTCAAAGTGGGTCATATTTTTGATTACTGAAATCAAGATTTTGCTTACTATGAAAATGAGATTAATACATCTTGTACGGAAGTATAGTTAGATAAGCTATATTAAGGCTGTCTTCGGTTAATGTTAAAGAATAGGACCCGAATTTGGAACATTTTTTCAGATATAAAAGAAATGAAACATTAATATGATATTTTAGCAGCACTATCCTTTAGAGAGCAGCATTTTTTTATCATACTTCCCGTTTTTAACCGAGTTTATTCATTTTTTTTCTGGTATAAAATGTGTTTCTTATCCTATACCGTAATGTTAAATGGGCTATGCCATCACGTATTAAAACAAAAAAAGAAAGTATTTATGGAATATTTTGGCATTTTTAAAAACACTCTATTTTTTAACAGAGGTATGAGTTATAATATTGCAAATTTCCATAGAAATTGAGGCGTTTTTTCTGTCTGAAAATGTGCTTCGCGTTTAGTTCAAGCTCTCTTACTTTTACCGAAGACAGCCTTAAGATAAAGCACAAAGAGAAAGTTTTCTTAAACTTAAAAGGAATTATTTTTTAACGATGGATTTGAAGCCGTCTCACACAAATGACACAATTAAGCCGTCACGCACGAATGACGCAACTGCTCACATACTAGTCACGAATATTGCGTCGTTCGTTTTCGCCTATTCACTGGCATGAGGCGGTGTGATATCTATATAAACTAGTGCCAAACATCACGCGAAGACGATCGTTTTGGCGTGGTCTATAAAGTTCTTGCTCACGGAACGGAAAGTACCAAGATCGAATCACACATTCCTTCTTTCTGATTTTTAAAAATATTTTTTTTTGGTTGTTATGGTTTTTAATTTTTTTTTTTTTTTTTTTTTTTTTTTTTGGCATGTGTTTATGTAGTTTTGACGAAAGTTAACTTGTGAATCGGTGAGTTCACGCGTGGATTACTTTTATTGGAAGGAATACGATTTTCTTTCTTTATGATTTGACACAAAATTATTTTCCTCAATAAGTTACCCTTCACCGTTCACAGAAAATGAAAACTTGAATCTCTGCCGGAGACACTAGCATATGGCGCATATGCTACTGTCTCCGGCATATGGCATATGCCGCCTGCATATGGCGGCGCGCGTGAAAAGAAAATGGAATTCACAAGTGATACGATGAGGAAGCTAGAAGAAATAGATATCTGTAGAGTGAAATGTGGTCATGCATTTTTGACCATGATTCAGAGTTAAACAGTCGTCATGTTGCTTGCGTAGAGTGATGTTTATTAATTACTAAAATATAATCCACTGCATGTATGGACGTTTTCTGCTAAGGTTCAACTGAGCTGTGCTTTCACGTGACTATATTGGACAACTCAAGGGGGGGGGGGGGGCGTTGTCGCGATGTAGGCACATTAAATAATTTTCTTATAAGTCCCAATTTCAAAAAGACATGTTGTTAACAAAAAGAGGTCAATATATTCCGTATTGTTTGTCATGTCTGCAAAGGACTTGAATTGAAAATGAGAACTTCCGTCTCCCGTCTTCAAAATGTTAATTAAATAAATTCGATAAAGTAGTACTTATAACTGCTGTTGTGTACACTTGTATTTAATCTGGGGAAATATCGCAAGAAAATTAATCCTGACATTGCGGGAATGACATAATACTTAAAGTATAGTCTTGGTAGTTTAATTTTTCTGTTAGTAAATCCCACGTGATAAAAAGGCCCCGGTAGCTGAGGGGTCAGGGTCGCGAGTGAGTGTAGAACGTCGCACTGTTCAACTACTCGAGGGCTTTTGGCGACAAATCTCGTCATTTTGAGCCACATTCAATTGACGAGGTCGACACCTGAGCTTGCAACTCCCTCTCCTAGTTTCCACACCAACGAGAGGACGTTTGAGCATCGACATATTTAACGTGTCTCCCTACACGGTGAGTCTTCAGTGGTACTAGGCTCGAATTCATGATACACCGGCCACGAGTCTGTTACCTCGACCACTAGGCTAGCGATCGTGAACTCGTGGTCAACGTTGCTTCTCAATTCCTTGTGCCACTGAAAATCCACCATTTAGAGAGGCTGATGCGCATTAAATTTGTCACGGTTCGAAGTCCTCCCCTTGGTTATAGCATAAGCGTTTGGAGAGTGGATGCCAGCTCAAACGTCGTCCTCGTCAGATGATCCAGGGAAAAAATTATGAGATACGTCTCCAATAGCTCTCACGTTGCTTCAGAAAGTGTGAAATAAATAACTCATCGAATTCTCCGAAAAAAGGAGAGTTTGAACTGATAACATTTTTAAGTTTCACTATTCTGCTATCACACACACACATTCTATTTCACTATTCATTTTTAAGTTTCACTATTTAAATCAAACGATAAGTTCACATACACACTAAAATTATTTCGCCAAGAGTTTTGCGAAACTATTCAGAATACAATAGGCTTAATTATGCACGAATGGATTTCTTACATTCTAATGAATAATAGAGGATTCGTATGTTTTCTTACTAAATAGCATAATTCATGACCTTTATGATTTGAAAGAAATCCATAGATTTGAAAATAAAATATGTTAATGTCGAGAAAGAAACGAGAAAGGATGAAATATTTCAGCCCAATTTGTTTTTTACTTCTTTTTCATTTGAAAAAAATGTAATATTATTTGTGTGTTAATATAACCGGCCAACGAATAATAAAGAAGATATGTTCTTGATCACATACATTACAAATTGACTAAACTCGCTAACTATTTATTAGAACATCGCCGCAGCCAAAACTGATGGATCCAGGTTCAAAGTAAAAATTTTCAATCTTTCAAATCAAGCGAAAGAAAGTGCCACAAAAGATATTTGTTTCTGTTAAGTGAAATCAAATAAATGAAACAAAATTTTTTCCTAGAAACTTTTTCAAAAAAAAAAATTAGATAACGATAAGCGAACTTAAAAGAGTTGAAATGGAGGTTGCAATCGAAAATAAAATTTTAACAATATATATTTAGGGTTTTGACAGAAAGTTTAAAAATGGAATGAGTAATCTTCCCGAAAACTTAACGGTATTCAAGGATTCACAAAATACAAATTTAAGGACTACGTTTAGGACTAATTCTGTTTTTTTCTCCTTCAGGCATGCCTATATAAGCAAGTGTGGAAATCTTACTTTTGAGAGAAAAATTAATTTTATTTGAATCAATCTCTTATGAATTTTCAATTCGTTTATTGGAAAATGAAGACAATAAATCAATCGAAATATAAATATTTTATAAAAAAAATAGTATGTTTTGTTTTTTAAAGGGTGATTTCTCGACAAGTGGACACACTTGGACATGGTTCGAAATTACGACGTCCGTCCCCATTGTGTTGCCTCAGAGTGCGATGTAAATTAAATTAAAATAGGATCCAAAGCTCTTTATAGAAATAATACATAAAACAAAAATAAAGTTTATTCAGAAAGTTAATTGATAAACTCAATTAAAGTTCCAAAAAATTAAAAAAAAATTTCCACACTACACTCATGATGAATCTTACAAAAATTGTTACTCACAAAGAGAGTGCAAGGTCTTGGGGTTACGTATTAAATTCAAATTTTGTAGAATGTGTTAGATTTAGTTTACCTGTTGATCACTAGCGTAGCTTGCTCTGAGGGGACCCTGTATCAAAATTAATTCGGGGCCCTTTTTTAAATATGGGTCCCTGTCAGTAGCGTACACATGAATATTTCAAGGGGGGGGGGGGGCCGGGGTTGAAGGCTCACCATTCTTGTATCATGCTCATTTTGATTTTGTCGATTTTCGGAAACAAAACACAGTAAAAAACTAATTATTGAATAAATAATTAGCATTAACTAATAAAATTAATCATTAATAACAAATATAATTAAATTTTACATACTACATACTTATAATAATAATCAATCGGAAAAAAAATCAAGGGTTTTGGGGGGGATCCGGACCCCCTGGACCCCCCCCCTTGTGTGCGCCACTGGTCCCTGTTAATGGGACTGTCGTTACAGATGTTGGGGTCCCTGTAGCTTCGTATCATTTATACGGCTGATATGGCGGTAGTTACGCCCCTGCTGTTGATGAAGATGTATGGTTATAGGGGCCACTCTTTAATAATTGTTTAGATATTTGCAATTTAAGATCCAGTTCACTCGTTAAATTCAGTTCTGTTCAATTACACGTAATGGGTTTAGCGCAGCCGCAAGGGATGGGTGTTTCTCGTCATTAGGAGCCGGGTTCGAGTCCGTGGAGGGTGAAAAACCTTTTTTTTTTTATTTTATGCCTATTTTTCCATATAAAGATACATAATGGAGAAAAATAAATTGGGGATGAAATGTCTTTAATGAGTAGAAGGTCAGAGTTTTATTTGTCGTTATCATTCATATAAGTACAGAATAATATTTATTAAAAACAATAAAAGCATTTCGCAAGAGAACTGAAGAAAATCCCTTTAAATGCCAGGTAATTTTACCTGGAAACAATAAATTGTGAAAGGAAACGATAAATAAAACATTTATCAGATTAACAATATGAGTATAAAAATATGATTCTTTTTACCCCTCATTGTGTCAGTACAATGGTGAAACTTCTCATAAAAGCAAATGAAACATAATTTCGAAAGCATCTCGTGCATCGAATGAGTGCAGTATTGTTGTACTGAATTGAACGAGGGAATTGCATCTTCAGTTGCAAATATCTAAAACATTATTTATTGGCCCCTATAACCCTATATCTTCATCAACAGGCAAACTAAATCTACCATCCTACAAAATTTGAATTAAATCCGTGACCCCAAGAACTTGCACTTTCCTTGTTAGTGTTAATATTTCTAGTCAAATAAACGTTATCAAACACATTTCCAGGGCTGATGTCCACTACTTCATATAAATATATATATTACCTCCTTACTTCCTTACATAAAAATATATATTACTTCCAGGATAGCATAAAAATAGAAAAAAAAATATTTCTTATAAAATTTTAAATATACTAGTGTGCAAAACTGAAGCAATTTTCGTAATTTTACCGCAACTTCACATAAAATTAACTAGAAGACATGAAATATCTCCTACAGAAAACGAAATAAGCATAGTAACAAAACAAATTAACAGTACACATACAGTAAAAGGCTTTATTCACAAAATGGCATGCTTTGGTAAAAAAAAAAAAAATTCTGTTTGGGCAAGAAAGAGAACAACAAATGCAAGTCCCTTATTAAGAGATATGTCTTTACCTAACAGAAAAATGGTTCATATTCAACAATAAATTATCCGATAGCTTTTGAGGTAAGAATTCCTATTTCTCATCCTGCGTCAGTTGCAGTGGCGTAACGTACACTCCAGCATTGTGTGGGGGGGGGCAGGGTTCTAGGTGGCTCAAAGCCTGACCACCGCCATGTACCTACCTTTGTAAAATCCAACTTGGGGACCCAAAGCATGACTTTGCAGGGAAGCCTAAACGTTCTCTGTTATGCCACTGGTCAGTTGTCTGGTGTTTTTTGGTTGACACGATCCCATCAAAACACCTCACACATGTTCAACGGGATTTAACTCAGGGAAGCAGGCTAACTCTGTTGATATCTTCAGAGAAGATCCTAAGCAGAATGGAATACTTTTTTCTGTGCATTGTCGTTCATAAAAACAAAATCTGGACCAATGACACCTCAGTACAGAGGCACGTGAGAAAAAACAGTGTCGGAAATGAGTATCTCCATCTGTCCATTCATCACTATGCATTACAAGCACGCCGGAACTACCCTCAAAACATCTTTCCTTGATAACGTGTCTCCGAGTCAACTGGCTCAGAGTCAGACGGAAACGACTCTCATTGAGAAACAGAATGTAACTGTATTTTTATCAGACGTCCAGTCTCTTCCATTATACTTTTGTAAAGGGGCCGCGATGAGATGCAGCGGGTGAATAGAACGCCTTTATGAAATCTTCTGGCACAGTAAGCCGTTGTTGCTATACACAGTTGCTGGAAAATGTTAACCAATGCATGGTTTAGTTCTCTTTTCACCTGCATGACGATATTCCGGTCATCACTCGTCTTTATTTCCTTTGACAACCCACCACCAACCTTTTTTTACAAGTGCAGGTTTCCTTTGGAAGAATTTTCAAACCCCTGATACAAATTTACTGGGCAACAGTCATCAAACTACTACGTAACTCCTGAAGCTTGGCGATCATTCAACAGTGTATAAAAATGCCCAGACAGTTTCTTAATAGCCCTATTGAACGTACGATATCCCCTGTAAAGGACATTTGGAAATGTTCATCCCCTTTTCAAGCTTTCACGTGTTTTGGGAGCTCTCACGTCACCTCCAACGTCATGCCATTGATATTTGCGTATGTATCGCCCTTTCTACTGAGTTGTAGTTTTATTGTGCTGACATGAAAAATACTTTTTTTTTTTTTTGCATTTTCATGGTATTATATTCAAAAATAACTTTGTCGCTGAAGTTTTGCACACTAGTGTATAGGAGACAAGAAGCGTAGGGTCAATTTTAAAAATGAAAATTGAATTAAAAAATTACTGGTTCTTATTATGTCAGGGACGTCAAAGCAGGGTATTAAAAGGGGATCCTTTTTTAGTTGAAGAAATGTCTGGTTTGTGTTTGGTACTCAAACTATAGATCAAGACAGTTTCTAATAGCATATTTCCGTTTATTGTGTCCTGTTCGAGATGTTATTATTTTCTTACATATTTCTTCGGCCAAAATAAATAACACTATATTTCGCATTAGTTCATTTCAAGTTAGTTTTTAAGGTATCCGACTACGTTCGGAACCGCGATTTTGCAAAAGCGTATAAATGGATAATATTTATGATATTTAGTGTTACTTAGATTAGAAAACGTATATAAAATTGTTTTAAGAATAGTATTATAATAAAAAATAATTTAAGACAATATTTTGACAAAAAATTAACATAGAATGGCCCATTTTCAAAATATTCTCCTTTTGTGAAAAATGCTTCTATTATAATAATATTTTGCCTGTCTATAGCTCAGACCTCTGTACAGAGGCTCAACTAGAATTTTTGAAATATATAACTTAGAAGTGGGTTTATCCATGTTTTACGACAACAGAGGGGAGAAATTTTCAGATAAAAACGCTGATAATTATTTCAATGGGTTGTAACTGAAAATAATGTGAATTTTTCAAAAATCATAGTTGAGCCTCTGTACAAAGGTCTGAGCAATAGACAAGCAAAATATTATTATAATAGAAGCATTTTTCACAAAAGGAGAACATTTGGAACAAAGGTTATTCTAAGCTAATTTTTTACCGAAATATTGAATTTAAATAATTATTTTTGTCAAAATGTCCTTAAAACAATTTTATACAAGTAGTCTAATCTAAGTGACACTAAATATCATGAAAATTATCCATTTTTGAGCCTTTTTAAAATCACGGTTCCGAACGTAGTCGGATACCTTAAGCGAAATCACCCTTCTTATTCCTGAGATATTCATGCTAAAGTTTCGAAATAGGAGGGAAAAAAACAGCCGTGTCTATTAATTTGTTCAATATTTTTATTCATATCGTTCATCTGTCAATGCCATTCTTAAATGAAGGCATATAATACAGTTCTAAGTTTTGGCGAAACTAAAAGGGACACGTTAGAAAATATATATATACACACACACATAAATTATCATCGGCTGTTTTCCAAAATAACGGACTGTGTCCTTTATCCCCCTAGGTACAAAGTGGCCGCGGTAGCCTAGTGGTTATGGTCATGAACTCGAGGCCGAAATGGCATGAGTTCAAACCCTGGTGTCACTGAAGACCCTCAATAAAGAGGGAGTTGAAGCACGCTAAATCTGGCGAGGCTCAATGTCCTCCAGATGGGGTAGTCACTTGCCCGAGGCTCAAAATGACAATGTCCATCATCAATAGCTCTCATGTTGCTTTATAGTGCGATATAAGTAAAACACTCTCTCTCTCCCGAGTTCAAAAATATTCGACAATGTTTTCAGTACGTACTGAAGAAGGGTAAAAACCAGAAATACTTCTTCAAAGAAGAAAATTCTTCAATATTATAAACCATATACTTCAATTTAGCATACAGAAACTATAAATTAGAGAAACATTCGATTAACTTGCGTGTCTGCACGAAACCAAGTAAAAAGGATATATTTATACGTTAGTGCACGGTTAACGAAATGCAAAAGAAAAAAATACTGGAAAAAAAAAGAAGAAACTTAAACTGAAATATAACTCAGTAATAAGTGTCCGCGAAACGAATCAAAACAAATTAGAGGATTTAACATTTTTTAAAGAAGTTTTGAAAAATTTTGCGATCCCCTATGGGAGGATGTGTTTCTACG